>JANSMH010000182.1:0-51597 GCA_029299595.1 Grosmannia serpens
CCCATGATCAAGAACTGAGGAGAAATCAATCGAATATACGCATCGTCACGGTGCATGTTGAGAACCACGGCAGCTGAACGAGAGGGGGGGGGGGGGGGGGGGGGGGGGTTACAATTACCCCCCTCATACCACGACTGCTCAGGAAGCATTCTCTACACGCCGAGCAGCCTAGGCCTCTGTCGATCACAACCTAGCACAAAGATAATCCCGGGAGAGCTCAGGCTGGCTTTGTCAAAGATTAGACAGCTGGAATAAACGCGTCAGTGGCACCGATCTGACCGGTCCGGCCGTGAACAAAGGCTCTGCGGGTCGAAAAGTGACCGGGGCGTCGCCAGGACCCTTGCTGTCTTTGTCACATACCGGGGGAGGGAGGGCCTCCCTACGGAGTAGCTAGCCTTCCTCGGGAGAAAGGGTGCCCCTGTCCCTGGCTCAGCCTATATCGGCACAGCTAGGCTGCACGATCTGTCGGCGAGCTAAAAGCCTGGTTCCCAGATTCCAAGATGGCGAGATAGCGCGAGAGCTATCGCACATGGCGCGTCGACTACAATGTAGATGAACTTACGCAATGCAATAACACAAGTTTGCGGACGGGATGTGGCTAGGAAGCAGAGCAGACAATGGCTTTGGACTCGCGGGCCGGCAATGCAGAGTCCCTGCATTGTTCTCGCAAAAGTCCCACGCTAGAGCGGAACTCTGAAAGGGGGAGAGACTGCGAGGGGCAGAAACTGCGAGGAACAGTTCTGCCTCGTGTCTAAGACAAAAAGCTACTTGGGACCGTGGCCCAACTGCTCGCACAACTGCTCGTACAACTGCCCGTACAACTACTCACAACTGCTCCTACAACGCGTTCACGCGCCTTTGCCAGGGCCCATTTTCGACATCCGGCTGGCAGCGAGACGCCTCGCCATTGGCCCTGCACAACTGTCATCTTTTAGTCCTCCATGCCAGGAGAGGACCAACAGCAGTGGCCGGACCTCCCTTTGCATGCCGCAATTTTAAAAGGCACATTCCACTAGCCTAGCCGGCCGCCCAGTCCACCTGGCCGCAGGGAGACCGTCCCGTACATCGTATTGCCCCGTTCCTGGACGCACTCTGCCGCCAGGCTGCCTCAGCAGCGGCAGACACGGTCTCCAGCCGTGTGGACCAGCCAGCGCTAAGAACGTGTTAGCACGCTGCAGAAACTTTTTCTGCTCGCTATGATTCTGTGCCTTTTTTTTTTTTTTTTTTCGCCATCTTCCTCCCTTACATCATTTATTCCACTTCCCCCCTTCAGCATCCCTTCGTTATCGGAGATTATCCATGTCCGAGAAATTCAGCTGAGCAAGGAGCTCCCTACTCCGTCCATCCGCTCCGACGAAGCGACGCTGAATCTGGAAGCGACCGTATT
Organism: Grosmannia serpens; assembly: GCA_029299595.1. NCBI lineage: Eukaryota > Fungi > Ascomycota > Sordariomycetes > Ophiostomatales > Ophiostomataceae > Grosmannia > Grosmannia serpens. Next base: position 1,388 of record JANSMH010000182.1, read on the forward strand.
CGTCGCCGGCACTCGCCCCCGGCACATCCTAGGGATATATACCCATGCTGTCTCTCGGAGCACGCAGGCTTCAGACTGCATTCTTCTCTCGCCGCTGGCTTGCCCTCGTTTGGGAACGAAGCACGCTTCAGAAATCGCCACGATGACGCACCTTCCGGGCATGACAAGCCACCAGGAACAAAAGGAGGCGGCCTTTCGAAGCCCTTTGCGAGAAGAGATGCCACATAGGGACTAGCCTCTGTTTGCCGATCACCGGGATGGAATCTTGGCCGTGCCCTCATTCTCAACGCCGCAACGGGCCCAGCGCGACCAGACTGACGTCCGCCCACTGCCGCCGACCCAAGAGGCTGGTATGAACAAAGAGCATTCTAGCTGGGAAAGTAGTTGAACGAGTCAAAAGGCGACGCCGAAGCACGCCAGCCTGCTTGACAAAAGCCTCACGCTAATCGGGGCTATGCGGCACCGCTGCGGCACTGCGGCGAGACCATACCGCCTAGGCGATAAATTTTCCAGAGCACCATAAAGGGGCGACGGGACCCCTGTACGCTGGACTCGGTGTGGGAAAAAATCACGACGGCTGAAAGGGCAAAAAACATCTCGCACTTTTTTGCCCATCCATTACGTGACGCCCCTTGCAGCCGGTCGCATCTTGCGGGCGTGGCAGGCAATTTTCTACATTGCTTAGAGAGCTATCCGGTAGTGCCTGGCCAGCTCAAAGAGACCAGATCCTTATCATGACACTACCAGGACGGCAGCCAGAATGCCCGCTTTTGTCTGTGCCATAGGCTTGGCCACTGATAACAGCAAGTGTTTCAAAGATATCTGGTAACTTTGCCAAATTGGCAAAACAATGTGTCCATTCCGGTCACGTCGAAACTTTGCGTCTCGCCATCTTGCGAGATAACGCTGCTTGGGTTGGAGGCAAGCCGCCACTGTTTCAGGCGTAGACCACTTTCATGAAAAATCCATCTCGGTGCTCTGTCTACTCTTCTGCTTGGAATTGATCATCAAAACATCCCGCCGAGCTGCCTCGGTACGCTTGTCGGACATGGCTATCATCCTCTAGTATCAGATGAGGGTCCTGTAGGAACTGTCTAGTTTAGCAATATCGTCGGGGTTGAGACGGCCGGTTCGCTCGGGGTTGGCCGTATATTTTCCGGAAACTTTCTCCGTGGCGGCTCGGCAGTGTAGCAGATAAGAGTCTGCGTCGCCAGGATAATCTCTTTGATAATCAAGCCATTATCCACTACTATAGAATATTTGTAGGTCTCTCGGCTTGAGGCCATGGGCCGTAGATGCCCACACATAGGCCGTAGGTGCCCACACATAGGTTGTAGATGCCCACATCCATATTCTACAGACATTAGTCAGCCCAGATAAAGTCAGCGTCATATAATACATGACAATCCCGACCTTTCAAGTTTAGAGTGAACGGGCATGTGTTTGACACATGTGCCATTTCATCGTGGGCTGGTAGGGTCAGACGTGTATAGACATGACGTGTAAATGGCTGCTTATTAGCTCACGTGCGTGTCTATTTGCGTATAAATATCTCGTCGTCATTTTATGCATTATTCCAAGCCAAGAAAATTTAAAGAATTCGCCGTAATCAGTGGTGATGTGAAATACAATATTAACGGTTTTTGTCTGTCCTGGCAATTCCTGATTCACCACCCGAGAACTCTTTAGACGGCACTAAACTCATACTGCTTACAGTATAAACATGTTTCAATCTGATAAATACGTATGTATCGTGTAAGTAGTCTGCTCTACTCCAGACATAAAGTGCAAATTGTGTCAGTAGTCTGCTCTACCTTAGACATAAAGTGGAAATCTCGTCTAAATAATGTGTTTAAGCTGCACTGGTAATTGGATAACATTATACGACAATTGAAGACACTTTCTCACCGTCTCTATGGCGATCACGATGCAATAGGCGGTGCTATAATTGAAACACTCTAAAAAAAGATACCAACACCGTGAAAGTACTGCAAATCGCGACAACCTCAGGATCGTCGGGGTAACGACCAGCCATATAAGACATATTGTGCACTCACGTGTCAATTCGTCTGTCCTCCCGATGGTGTAGTTGGTTTATCACGTTCGGCTGTAATGGTTTCCAATGTTACCGAAAGGTCGCCGATTCGATTTCGGCTCGGGAGATGGGTTGATACACATCCTTTTTGTGCATTTCCCTGTTCATAAATTATTTTTTTACAATGCTGCGCTGCGGGTACTTTGTCCCTTTATTGCCGACCTGTTGGTTGCGATCTTGGTTTTTTTTTCCAATTTTAATTTTGATTGAAAGTGGTGTCGCAAAAGCGAGATTTGTCCCTGCGAACAAAGCATCAATTTCTGCGGATGGAAAAGCAGACTCTGTTGGCTGAAATTATAGATTGGATACGCTCGCGTTGCAACGTGCTCACGCGAGCTTCTTACGTACTGCTCCCACAGAACGATCGGTGTGCACCCGCATGCATTGCGTCGAAATTGCCGCCAAGTGGCCGCTTCGTTCACGTTCGCATGCATCCAGAAGCCATCGGGGCCATCCAGCGAGTCTCGATCCCCCGCTTGGGCGCCAGTGAGACGGGAGATCTTGGCAGCAAGAGGGAGGGGCTTGGCTGGGGGCGACGAGGAGAGCACGTGGGGAGTCCTGCAAAGCTCAAGGGCATGCCCAGCCTACAGCCAAGACGGGCCAAGACAGCCAAGACGCCAGCGAGGACGAGGCGGTGCAGAGAGCAGCAGCGGGACGTGTGGTGAGCGGTCTTGCGTGGCGCAACCGTCTCGGTATCCCAATGGGACAGAATGGGGGCCGAGGTCGCGAGGACGGGATATAAAACCGGGTGGTTCGCCCGCAGCCGGTGTCTTCTGTCGGCCATCAGCCATTCAGCCCGGCCTACCTCTCCGCCATGCTCGACCAGTACACGTACGTCTTTGCCATCGGCACGCTGTTTGCGCTGCTCGATGCCTACAACAACGGGGCCAGTGAGTAGGGCGGTTTGCTGTTTGCTGTTTGCGGTTTGCGTTTGCGGGCTGCGGGCTGCGGGCGGATGCTGACTGCCGCAGACGACGTGGCCAACGCGTGGGCGACGAGCGTGTCGTCGCGGTCGGTGACGTACCGGCAGGCCATGGTGTTCGGCACGGTGTTTGAGATGCTGGGGGCGATCTGCGTCGGGGCGCGGACGGCGGACACGATCAAGAACGGCATCATCCCGACGTCGGCGTTCCGCGGCGACGCCGGCGTGCAGATGCTGGCGTTTACGTGCGCGCTGGCGGCGGCGTCGTCGTGGGTCATGTGGTGCACGCGGCACTCGGCCCACGTGTCGTCGACGTACTCGCTGATCTCGGCCGTGGCCGGCGTCGGCGTGGCCACGGTCGGCGCGTCGCAGGTGCAGTGGGGCTGGAACAAGGGCAAGGGCATGGGGGCCATCTTTGCCGGCCTGGGCATGGCGCCGGTCATCGCGGGCGGCTTCGCGGCCACCATCTTCCTGCTGATCAAGTACACGGTGCACGTGCGGCGCAAGCCGGTGGCCTGGGCCGTGTGGACGTCGCCGTTCTTCTTCCTCATCGCCGCGACCATCTGCACGCTGTCCATCGTGTACAAGGGCACGCCCAGCCTGGGGCTGACCAAGAAGCCGGCCTGGTACATTGCGGCGGTCACGCTGGGCACGGGCGGCGGCGTCTGCCTGCTGTCGGCCGTGTTCTTCGTGCCGTTTGTGCACGCGCGCGTGATCCGCAAGGACGCCACCGTCGCGTGGTGGATGTTTGTGTACGGGCCGCTGCTGTACGGCCGGCCGTCGCCCGAGGCGGCCGAGCGGGCCAGCGTGCCCAACTACGCGGTCGTGCAGGACGACGAGGACGACGAGGGCGGGGAGGGCGATGACCGCCACAACTGGCACACGTCGGGCTCGCTGAGCGACAAGGACGTGCGCAAGACCAACGAGGCCGTCGACGAGCAGCAGACGACGCCGGGGGGGACGCCGGAGACGCCGGAGACGCCGGGGACGCGAGGGATGCTGGGTGCCGCCGAGACGGGCCAGGCCACGTACAAGGCGCTCGTGGCGGCCAGCGACGAGCGGTTCCACGCGAAGCTGCGCCGGAGCCGCGGCCCCCTCGGCTGGGCGATGCGCACGCTGCACGCCAACCCCATGGGCCCAGGGCAGGTGTACGAGGCCGGCAACATGCGGATCCTGGCGCGGCGGCTGCCGGCGTACGTCGTGGCCGGGGCGCTGTACGGCATCCACTACGACATCCACGCGGCGCAGACGGGCATCGCGGGCACGCCCGACGGCGAGCGCATGCTGCGGGTGTATGCGCACGCGGAAAAGTACGCCAACGAGGTCGAGCACACGTACTCGTTTGTGCAGGTGCTGACGGCCTGCACGGCGTCGTTTGCGCACGGCGCCAACGACATTGGCAACTCGGTCGGGCCCTGGGCCGTCATCTACTCGGCCTGGAAGACGGGCGACGCCGCCGCCTCCAAGGCGGCCGTGCCCGTGTGGCAGCTGGCCGTGCTCTCGCTGTGCATCTCGCTCGGCCTCGTCACCTACGGCTACAACATCATGAAGGGTGAGCCCGCAGCCGTTGGACCCGAGAGGAGGAGATTCCTGCTGACCACACACAGTCATGGGCAACAAGATCACGTACCACTCGCCGTCGCGCGGCTGCTCCATGGAGATGGGCGCCGCCATCACCGTGCTCGTGTTCTCGCAGTACTCGCTGCCCGTGTCCACGTCCATGTGCATCACCGGTGCCACCGTCGGCGTCGGTCTGTGCAACGGCACCTTCAAGGCCGTCAACTTCCACCGCGTCGGCCTCCTGATGCTGGCCTGGATCATGACCATTCCCATTGCTGGCACTCTCGGTGGTGTTCTGATGGGGCTGTTCCTCAACGCACCGCACTTTGGATGAGGGTAGATTGTGTACGGGTGCGAATAGTGGCTGTGTACGGGTGGTGCGAATAGTGGGTGTACAAGTGGTGCAAATAGTGGCTGTGTACAAATAGTGGCGTACAAATAGTACAAACAGCGGCGCACAAACAGCACAAACAGCGGCGCCCAAACAGTGGCTGTGTGGCTGAAACGTAGAATGGATAACCGCTTCCCTTAGTCATTTTCCCTTAGTCATTATTACCCCGCGTATTGACGCGTCGAGCAATTTGTAGACATCACAGCAGCCACAGCAGCACCACAGCAGCACACAGCGGCACCACCAACACCACCGCCAACACCACCCGCACAACACCAACACCACCAACACAACACCGCCAACACAACACAACAGCATTGACGGGTGCGCTGGTTGTCTGCCGGGCCCCATGTCTTTGTTTCTGCGTCCGCCACGCAGCCAGCCGTCTGCCTTGTAGCCCTGTCCACGATCTGCTTCCTCCGGCCTCGCCCGTCCTCCTCGCCATGCGTCCCTTCATCTCGCCCGCGCGCATGGTGCTCCTGGCGCTCATCGACATGTACTGCATCGACGGCATGGTGCCGGCGGCCGCCGACGGCTTCGTGCTGCAGCTCATCGGCGGCTACATGGCAGACGCGTACGCGCAGCCCAGCAACAAGCACCAGCGGCACGTGGCGCGATGGCGGCGGGCGTACGTGCACGTCGACCTGCTGTCGCGGCTGCACAGCCTGCAGGCGCCGCTGCAGGCCTGCCGGGCGGCGCCGAGCGAGAGCGTGGCGCCGCTGTGCCTGACGCTGTGGGACGTGCTGGTGGCGCGGCTCTGGCTGCGGCTGACCTGCCTCGACGACCTCGTGCCCTTCTTCGACGGCCTCAGCCAGCACGTGGCCCCGACATACGCGCAGCTGCGCGCCCACCGCGAGCTCGGCCTGGCCGACCCGCCCGACCGCCTGCTGCTGCTCGACCGCCGCGCGCCCCTCGGCCAGCTCGTCTACCAGGCCTGCATCGAGTTCACCCGCCTCTCCTTTGCCAGCCGCTGCGACCTCTGGGAGGACTTTGTCCGCTACCGCCTCCACACCCAGCCCGACTTTGTCGTCCTCTGGCCCGCCGACTATCCCACCGACCGCCTCCGCGTCGACGCCCTGCTCACCGAGTGCCAGCACCACTGGGGCTACCGCGTCGTCGAACTGGAGCGCGTCGCCTACGACCGCATGTTCACCGACGACTCCGTGCCCGCCAGCTCCGACGAGACCGAGAAGCTGGTGTCGCTGCTGATCGACCGAGAGAGTGAGTCGGCGGGTCCCCGGTTCAAGGTCCCCCGTTCCCTATCTCCCTTCAAGGTCCCCCGTCCCCCGTCTCCCGTCCCAACGTCCCAACGTCCCCCCGTCTCAACGCAGCCGAGCTGACCCCCCCCCCAGGATACGGCTTCCGGCCCAGCCGAGAGCTGCGCAGCGCCACCGACAGGGCCATCCAGGGCTCGACGCTGATCCCCGCGCAGACCACGTACTACCGCCTGACCGAGGCCTGGCGCATGGGCGACACCAACACGGCCTACGACCAGCTGCACCGCTACTTCGACCTGGTGGCGCGCCAGGGCGTCGGCGCCGTCTTCGGCTACAACATGGGCCCCATGAACAAGGCCATCATCCAGCGCGACTTTGGCGAGCATCCCGCCGACCTGCTGTCCATGCTGGACGCCGTGCACGCCGGCCGCGACGCGCGCGACTACAACTCGCTGCGCTTTGCGCTGCTGTGGCTCTACCTCTACGCCCGCATGCTGCCGCGCCACATCCGCCCCCACCAGCTGCAGGGCCTGGCCGGCCAGCAGACCGACGGCGAGCAGGTGCTGCCGTACGTGCGCCAGGACGCCCGCATCGCCCAGGTGGACGCCCACCGCGCCCTGGCCCTCGTGCTCGAGGCCCGCGTGGCCCTGGGCAGCGGCCACCCGCAGCTGTACGCCAAGACCTGTCTGCACGACAGCAGCCGCCTGGCCGTCGCCCACAACGAGGGCGTGCTGCTGGGGCAGCTGACGAGCACCACCATGCTCTTCTGGGAGGGCCTGGGCCAGGCCGCGCTGGCCGCCTGCCACGGCCGCGCCTTTCTGCGCACGCGCGAGGAGACCGTGCCGTTCGACGACACCCTGCGCGTGGCCTCGCGCCTGGCGCTGCAGCGCGCCTCCATGGGCGCCTTTGACGCCGCCCGCGCCGTGCTGCAGCGCCTCAGCCCCGAGGGCCTGTCGTCGCTGCGGCCGCAGGGCCGCCTGCGCCACGTGCTGGCCGTTGTCGCGGCCACCGAGGCCATCCGCGCCCGGCGCTTCGACCAGGCCGACGACCTGCTGCTGCGGCGCCTGCCCGCCGGCGGCTATCCCACGATCACCTTCCCGCGCGCCCAGGGCCCGTCGGAGCTGGACCCAGACCTGGCCGCCCACGTGGCCCTGCTGCACGTGCAGTCGCTGGCGCGGCGCGGCCACGGCTCGCTGGTGGCCGCGCGCAACGCGCTCGACGTGCTCGAGACGACGTACGACGGCGGCGTCGGCGACCTGCGCGTCGTCGTCGGCGTCGGCCTGGGCCGCTGCGACCTGTACCTGCGCGCCGGCCGGCCGGTGCGCGCGCTGTCCATCCTGATCCGCTGCGTGCAGGCCTGTCTGTGCCAGAACTACCACCAGCTGCTGTGGACCGCCGTCGGCGCCCTGGCCCAGCTGCTGCTGGCCGAGGGCGAGTTTGCCGCCGTCCGCACCCTGATGGCCATTGTCATCCCGCGCGCGCTGCTGGCCGACGACGTCGAGCTGGTCGCGGAGCTGTACCGCTACCTCGGCGACGCGCACATGGGCATGGCTGGTGAGCTGCGCAGGGCCGCCGAAGAGGACGGCCGCCGGCCCAAGATGAAGCGCCAGCTGGCCAAGGCCTGGCTGTATCTCGGTCGGGCGCAGGCGCATTTTCGCCGGGCCGGGCTGGGCGCCGTGGTGGAAGACGAGTTCACGATGAAGCGGAAGACCATTCTGTCCGTCACGCGGCGATTCATGATTGTATAGGGGTGGCCGTCGGGGCGAGGGCCAGCATTAGATACCCTCCTATGAGCATATGTTTAGTAAGGCCAAACAAATACAAAGTGTTTATTTACTAAGGCCAAACAATATACTCGACGAGTGAAATATTGAAGAGAAAAGGCTTTGCTTCTACGAGGCTGCCTTTTATGCATTTATGCTAGACCATCAACGAAAGGGACCAACAATCTAGGACCTGCTATTCCAAACTGCACCACGCAGAACGTATCCGACAAAGAATACCGTTAGGAGCAAAAAAGCAAAACTTGGACTTGCAGGGAATCGAACCCTGGACCACTCCCATGCTAAGGGAGTATTATACCACTAAACCACAAGCCCATTTGATGTTGGGATTGGACTGTCTGAGCAGTCATGGTGTTTGCAGCCACGTGTTCAAGAACCTATCGGAGGGCGCTGTTGTTGGTCCGGGAAAAGCGGACCTCCGCGGACAAGCGACTTTGGCCCGCACAGGGTACATGAAGAGCTCCTTCCTTTTAGCAGCACCCAAGTGGTACGGTCTAAGTGAGCTGGAACTACGGGAGACTTGGCTAGATGTTTCGTCCGTAAAGCAAGGTGTATCATGTACTACTCGCAGTACGCGTACTCGTGTAAGATACGATACTTGTGTATGGTAGGCACAGTTACCAGCTGCGTTGTTCTGGCTTAAAATGCACTGTACTGGACATGTGACATGGAAAGTGGATGTCTCCTGTAGTATAGTGGTCAGTATACGGGCTTGTCACGCCCGGGACCCGGGTTCAATTCCCGGCGGGAGAGGCGAACGATCTTTTTGACGCGGGACGCTCAGCTCTTGTCATCCAAGTCAGCAAAGCATCCATGTCCGATGCTGCTCGTATCCGAGCTCGTGGGGGATGTGGGGCTGGCTGTTGTGTGCGAATACTCGTACGGAGTACGGAGGTCCCTACCAGAAGTTGTTTCTCACCGCCTTTTTATTATTTTTCAGATATAGTGGCTACAGGGCTTTGTTCTGCCAAGCAGAATCTAATTATAGTGGATTCCGCAGGAAAGGCGGTGAGAAAGAATCTTCTGGTAGGGGCCTTCGTACTCGTACGGAGTATCTGTTTCTTTTTGCCGTTCACATGATAGCGCCCCCGCGTCGGGGACTGCTAGACTGCTAAACGGCTGGACGGTTGAGTCTCACTGCTGGCAGCACCTGCTAACCCAATCCGGCACAATCGGAAAATGGCCATGGGACGTGGCGCGCAGCGAGGGGATGGACTCGTTTCAGAGTAAGCCACGCTGCAGTGGCAAAAGGAAGTTGTGCATTGGCTGAGAGACACTGCAGGTAGAAGGGCCGAATTGCCGGCCAGATACGAAGAAGGATTGATGCCGGTGAACGCCCTGTATGACTCGTATGGCGTCAATGCGCGCACACCGGACAAGGCGCTGGCCAGTGGCGGCGGCGCAATTTACGGCAGGAGGTTTTATTGGCTTGGGGGATATTCCCGAAACGGACTAGCGTGTTTCGCTGTTTCTGTCAACAAACCGATCCCCCCCAAAAGGCGTGGCCGTCCGTCTCTGCTCCCTCGCACATTTAAGAAGAAAGCCGCATCCACACCTGCTCCTACCGAGAGCACATCAGCCTGTCTACCTCTGCCTCTCTGCCTTGCTGATCCTGCCACTCAAGTCGGCAATCTGGGCCAGGACGACAGCAAGCTCTGTTCGACGCGTTCTGTCTGCTTTCCAGGCATAGCGCAAGTCGCGGGACCGCCAAGTACGTCATGGGGGGGGGGGGGGGGGGCGGGGGGGTTGCTAGGCGGAGGAGGAGGGGGGGGGGGGGTGCTGGGCGGAGGAGGAGGGGGAGGGGGAGGGTCCGGCGGCGACCGGGCGGCGGTGGAGCTGCTGACGCGCAGCTCGCTGTTCGGCCACAAGACGCCGGTGACGACGGTGGCGACGTCGAGCGCCTTCAGCACGCTGCTGACGGTCAGCCAGGACGGCGTGGCCATGCTGTGGGACCTCAACCGGCTGGAGTTTGTGCGCAAGCTGCCGTCGGTGCGGCCGGTCGAGTGCGCGCGCATCAACGACGTGACCGGCGAGATCCTGCTGTGCTCGGGGCCCAACGTGGTGCTGTACTCGCTGAACGGCGATCTGCTGGTCGACCAGAACGTGTGTGGGGGGGGGGGGGACGACGACAACGGCAACAGGGGCGGCGACGACGACGCCGACTTCTCCACCGATTCCTCCACCGATTCCGCCACCGACTCCTCCTCCACCGACTCCAACTACGTGCACGCGTGCGCCTTTTACGAGGGCGCGGCCAACGAGTGGCTGGCCGGCTGCCTCATCTTCACCGGCCACCGGCGCGGCCGCGTCAACGTGTGGCGCAAGGCCGTCGGCCCGCGCGGCCGCTGGATGCTGCAGCTGGTGCGGCGGCTCGATCACGTGGACGGCAAGTCCGAGGCCGGCGCCAACGTCGAGGCCGCCATCACGTGCATTGCGCCGATGCCGCACGTGGTGTACACGGGGGATGAGAGCGGGCGAGTGGTAAGTGGGGGGGGGGGGGGGGGGGGGGGGGGGGGTGGGGGGGGGGGAAGGGGGGGGGGGGGGGTCTGCTAAGGTTTGTAGTGGCAGTGGAATGTGGGGAAGGGGGGGGGGGGGGGGGGGGAGAGGAGGGAGGGGAGGGAAAGAGCAGGGAGATACAGACGGAGAGCGGAGGAAGTAGATGAGGTGGGAGGCGGACGAGGCAGGGTAGAGATATAGGATGGGGACAAAAAAGTCAAGGCCGGAATAGCAGAGCAGAGCAGTAAGCAGCAGCGGCGGAGAGCAGCCGGGAAAAAAACCGCGAAAAAAGCGATTTCGGGCAAGGGAAAAACCAGGTTTAGCGCAGTATGTCGACTAAGACCGCTGTAACTCTCCGCTGCGGACAGGGGCCGGCGGTCCTCCGCAACAAGACGGCGACTTGGAGCAGTGGGGGGAGCTCAAAGTACCGCGCCACAGCTCCAGGGTACCGGCGGGCCAGTTTCAGGCGCGGGAGGATGGCCGCGGTACCTTGGGGCAGGCTGTAGGTACAAAGTCCCACCCGCGGCTAAATTTGCGTGCTCCAGTCATCCGAGCTCTTCCACAGGGTTCGTTCTTTACGCATGTAGCATCTCCTCCACGCCGAGGCACCGCTACGTGGAGCACAGCTCGCCCTTTCGTGCTCAGTGCTGGGCGGCGGTGTCTCGTGTCCGCTGTAGCTTGCTCGCTCGCTCGCTGTCGCCTTTCCTTCCAGCCATACGGGTGAATGGGACAGGAGGATAAGAAAGACACTGCGGAGCAGCTCATGCAGGCCGGCCAGTTTTCGCTCAGAGCGGCCCTTTTCCTGCTCGTACATCCACACAGGGAGGGCCCTGGCTTACTCATGCAGCGTCGCCGATTTTCGCGAGGCAGGTCACTGGCGATCCATACGTGGTAGTAGGGCCGGGAGGGACGCTGGTCTGCATGCAGCTTGAATACGGCATGTTCGCGATCCAGGTGCCGGGGGGCAGAGCTTGTCACGTGGACATTCATGTGACGTCCGGACTGTTGTGGCGCTCGTGGCGGGTGGAGCTAGCCCGAATAGGAACTTACCTCAAGGGCCAAAGCAGGAAAAGGCAGCCTCAGCAGTACGACGCCTTTTTGGTGGGCAAAGAAGCGTTGGCTCTGCTTTCTGGCCGCCACATCACCACCTCGACCACAACCGCTCCTCTGCAGCCACGACACGCCGCTGCGACATCCAGCCGCACTGCCCATCCGCCTCGCCTCGCCTACCACGGACCTTTTTCGGCATTCCCGCCAGACGCAGCCCGGTCGCAGCCATGCCGACGACGACGGCCGAAACGCTGTCGATTGTGACGCGGAACGTCACTGTTGCGCCGCTGGTGCTGCTCTCGGCGGTGGACCACTTCAACCGCAGCGCGGCGACCAAGACACGGAACAAGCGGGTGGTCGGCGTGCTGCTGGGGCAGAACGATGGCAAGATCGTGCGGGTGTCCAACAGCTTTGCAGGTGAGGGCCGTCGCCTGGGGCCGTTGCGGTGTTGTGTGTGGACGAGAGGCTGACAGGCGGGCCAGTGCCGTTTGAGGAGGACGAGCGGGACCCGTCGGTGTGGTACCTGGACCACAACTACATCGAGTCGATGAACGACATGTTCAAGAAGATCAATGCGCGCGAGAAGCTGATAGGGTGGTACCACTCGGGCCCAAAGCTGCGGGCGTCGGACCTGGAGATCAACGAGCTGTTCAAGCGGTACACGCCGCATCCGCTGCTGGTCATCATCGACGTGCAGCCCAAGGAGTCGGGCGTGCCGACGGACGCCTACTTTGCCGTGGAGGAGATCAAGGATGTAGGTTTTCTGTTCGCCTCTCCGTGTGTGCCCACCGCTGACCTCCCAGGACGGCACCACGACGTCCAAGACGTTTGTGCACACGCCGTCGATCATCGAGGCCGAGGAGGCCGAGGAGATTGGCGTGGAGCACCTGCTGCGCGACATCCGCGACGTGGCCGTGGGCACGCTGTCGACGCGCGTGACCAACCAGCTGCAGTCGCTGCAGGGCCTGCACCACCGGCTGGGCGACATCCAGGCCTACCTCAAAAAGGTCATGGACGGCCAGCTGCCCGTCAACCACGCCATCCTCGGCAACCTGCAGGACGTCTTCAACCTGCTGCCGAACCTGTCGACGCCGACAAGCGGGGCGGCGGGCCAGGCGGGCGCGTCGGCAGCCGCGCAAAACGGCAGCAGCGGCACGTCGACGCCGCCGGCCAAGGGCGACGGCGACCTGGCGTACGCCATGAGCGTCAAGACCAACGACCAGCTGATGGCTATCTACCTCAGCAGTCTGATCCGGGCGATCACGGCCTTTCACGACCTCATCGAGAACAAGATCCAGAACCGGCAGCAGCAGGAGGAAAAGGACGCGGCCAAGAAGGACGGCGAGAGCGGCACGGCAGCAACAGCGGCGGCGGGCAAGGACAAGGACGGCGCCGACAAGAAGGACGGGGGCGAGGCCGGCGGCAGCGACAAGAAGGACGGCAGCAGCGACAAGGCGCCGAACGGGACGGCCAAGGAGAAGAAGTGAAGGGCGGAGAGGAAGCGCGGCAGAATGGGACGAAAAAACGGCTGGGACGCCGGCCCTACGGCCCTCTAGAACGCCAAGAGAGAGGCGTTGTCGTCACTGTTGGGAAACCAGTAGAGAAAAAAGGGGAGAGAAAGACCCCCCTTCTGTACGATTTCCCCCATCATGTCTGTCATGTGTGCCTTTTTCTTGTTTTGCACGTGTTGCTGCAGGCGTATAGATATCTCCGGGACAAGAAGGAATGCAGTGACGGAGGACGTCCATGGGACCGGGTCCTGCCCCAGCTTTGGTAGAGCGTACATGTGTATTGTGAGTGATGCGCGCTGGCGTCTATTTCCTCCATTATCGCCGTAGCTTGACTCGCGGGTCCTCCTGTCCATCAGTCGACGCCGGCCGCCACGCCGGCCAGCACCTCGGGCCCGCAGCCGTCGACGGCGACGACGCTTGTGCGCAGCGCCGGCCACTGTTCGGCCAGGAGACAAGCCAGCAGGTGTCGGCAGGGGGGGATGGAAAAGAGGGTGTCGTCGGGAGGGGTGTCGATATGGTCCGTGTCGACGTTGTCGGTCGGCTCGGCGCCGGCTGCCCTCAGGGCAAAGTAGGCACACGTGCAGTGCCAAGCGCGCAGGCGGACGACGTGCGGCGTGTCGCCGAGGACGTAGTAGAGGGGGGAGGCAGCAGTTGTTGTTGCTGTTGCTGTTGCCGTTGCTGCTGTTGCTGCTGTTGCTGCTGTTGCTGCTGTTGCTGGGCCGAACCGCACGACCCGACGCCGGTCCAGCAGGTCGAGGGCCGGCAGCAGCACGGCCGGAAAGAGGACGTGCAGGGCCGCGAGCAGGGGCCGCTGGCTGGCGGGCAGGCGGGCCAGGGGGTTGGAGCTGGGGCCGCCCAGGATGGCAGGGTCTCCAGCTGGCCCGCCTGGCTGTCCGCCGGCGTCGTCGCCCGCAACTGCGCCAATGGCCCGCACCAGGTCGGCAACGAGGCGCCGCGGCGAGGGCAGCTGGCCGCGGGAGGTGGCCATGGGCATGCGGCGCATCGGGCGTTGTGGTCGCGTAGTGTTTGGGTCAAGGTGGAAGCAGTTTATTTTGGTCCATCACATTACGTCATCGAAATTTATGGGAATTACATAGTACCGTGAATATATTTCTACATTGCACCCGACATCTCCTGCCTGCAGCTATACTCTACAAAAACAGTCACCCCTTTTACAGTCTCCCGCGCACGCCTAGACCCAGTCGCGGGGGTTCCGCAGCACGTCGACGAGCTGCTGCTCGCGGCTGTCGGGCTCGGGCTCGAACATGTACTTCCAGGTGGCGGTCAGCGGCAGGCTCATGAGGATGCTCTCGACGCGCGGGCCGGGCGTGTTGAGCCCGAACGAGGTGCCGCGGTCGTGCACGAGGTTGAACTCGACGTAGCGGCCGCGCCGGATCTGCTGCCACTCCTTCTCGGCCTCGGTAAAGGCCATGTCCTTGCGGCGCGCCATGATGGGCGCGTACGAGGGCAGAAAGGCGCGCAGGCCGTCCTGCACAAAGGCAAAGAGGCTCTCGCGGTCGGTGCCGCTGCCGGCGCCGGCGCCGTCGTCGAGGTCGTCGAAGAAGATGCCGCCGACGCCGCGGCTCTCGAGCCGGTGCTTGTTGCGAAAGTACTCGTCGCACCACGGCTTGAAGCGCGGGTAGTAGTCCTTGCTGTGGCGATCGCAGGCCTCCTTGAGCGTGCGGTGGAAGTGCACCGCGTCCTCGTCAAAGAGGTAGGCCGGCGTCAGGTCGGCGCCGCCGCCAAACCACCACGCGCCGCCGTCCGTCGTGCCCGTCCCGCCCGTCTCGCTGCTGCCCGGCGCCGCCGTCTCAAAGTAGCGGTAGTTGAGGTGCACCGTCGGCGCCATCGGGTTGCGCGGATGCACCACCAGACTCAGGCCGGCCGCAAAGAACTCGAGCGACTCCGGCAGCCCCTGGTCACCGTCGCCGCCGCTGCCGCCCAGCTTGCTGTGGTTCGCCCGCATCCGCAGGATGCCCGCCTTGGGCAGCGTGCCGTACACCACGCTGACGCCCACGCCCGCCTTTTCAAACACCACGCCGTCCTGCAGCACGCACGTGATCCCGCCGCCGCCCTCCTTGCGCTGCCACTCGTCCTGCCGGAACTGCCGCGGCGCCCGCTGCTCGTCTGTCGGCTGGCCCTCCGCCGCGCCGCCCACGCTGGTCACGCCCCCGCTGTTCTCGATCTCTGCCAGGCCCCGGATGATCACCTGCTGCTGCTCCTTGATAAACTTTTCCATCCGCAGCCGCATCGGCGACTGCTCCGTCACCACGCCGCCCGTGTCGCGCCGCATCTGCTCGTCGCGCTCTGCCAGCGACGGCGAGTCACACCGGATCGGGTCTTGGGACGCCTGGGAGAGCCCCTGTCAGTACTCAGGAACTGCGGCTCGCAATCGCAAAAAGGCCAGCATGGCCGGTATGGCCGGCATGGCCGGCATGTGCCTCACCATCGTGAACAAGAGCAGCGAGCTGCCCGCAGCAATGCCAACGGCCCCAGCTGCTGCTGCCGCTGACACGGGAAAGATGGGCTGTGATGCACTGGCTCGGGCCGAAGCAATTGTCCGCCGGGCTGTCGTGGCGGTGCCTGTACTCGTAGCTGTTCCTGTCCTGCCAATTGCACCGGCTGCTGTCCGTCTGCTGTGCGCAAGCAGACGCAGCATCCGTCCCGACCCAGCCATGGCGGGCCCGCCTATTATATGTGCGGAGCTGGCACGGGCGACCAGGTGAGCGCGAGGTCCAAGGTCGGTCGGTGGCAGGTCCTCTCAGAAGATCTGACTGGCCAATGCGAAAAATGGGCAGAGAAACCACACGATCCTGTCGTCACTGGTGCGGCCACTTTTTCTAGTGCGTAAATGCCTAACTGGCTGCCTGCTGCCAAATGGTGGACCTCGGCAGGACGATACAAGGCCGCCGTTTGTCTGGAAGGCCACCCTGGAAATCGAATGTTTTCGCTGGCCGCCGCCGACTAGAATCGCTGGCCTTGCGGATTACCACCGGGAGATATCGTGCAATAACGGGCACCTCGTATCAAAAGCCCCTCGTCTCATTACGTACATATATGCACTAAACCGACAGCCGCCAAGGGGACATCTATTGTCAGGCGCCTCGCCGCTGGAGCCAAGGCATGACACCAAGTCTGCCGATAATGTACAAAAAGATCAAGGGTCTAAATAGTTAAAAAAAAAATCATTGTTCTAATAAAACTAAAGCAGAACCCTGTGCCGGCCGAGAGAAGGGGCTCAACTCGGGCAAGACAGGGGGAAAACAGCTGGGACAGTCACGGCACCGGTATCGGAGACGGTATGAAAGCAAACGAAAGAAGAGCTGTGCTGGTGTTTGGAGCAAACGAGATCTGTAAACAGTTCCTCGTGGCGTCTGGGCAAAGCCTCCCGAGCACTCTTGCGTTTGCTGTCCTGGTCTTGACAGCCGTCCGGCATTCGTCCTCGTCGTGGTAACAGGGCTAGACAATAGGGAGCATTCCAATGCGTGAGACTGCTGTGCTTATGAAAATACCGTCCTCGACCGCCCTGCTGTATTCCTCAGGCACCCGTCGCCATTCCCCTCCTCCCGCCCTTCCTCGTCCCAGACTGTCGCGCCGGCCTCTGGCGGAGGACGCGCCATAGATCAAAGACAGTGATGCCTTGTCGGACAAGGAAGCCAGGCAACTAATGAAAACCCTCGCATCCCAACGCCATAGGTTCCTTCATTCAACAGACAAGCCATAACAGACGCGTTAAAAACAGAACAAGAAGCGCAACGGAAATGAATCAGTGCATCAAATAACAAGACGGAGGTGTGAGGGGTGGCTGGTCGTGATTGCCGACGCGCTCAGGCATCGCTGCCGAACGTGTTCTCGCCCGAGTACTGGATGTACAAGAAGCTGCAACAAGAAAAACATTAGTACGCTGTATAGCCGAAAGAAAAGGGGGGGAGGCGGCCGGCTCACCCGTCCTCGTCCTTGTGCTCCTCGTAGATGCTGGACATCAGCGCAGCGGTCGGCGGCAGCGTCTCGTCGACAAAGATGAAGATGGCCTTCTCTGGCGCCAGCTTGATGCGCTTGCGGATGACGTAGACAAACTGGCCCACGGTCAGGTCGGCCGGCACCAGGTACTTCTTCTTGTCGATGGTGGCGATCTCGCTCTTCTCAATCTTCTCGCAGATGACCTGCTCGAGTCAGCGATCCGTTTGAGGGAGAGAACACACGCAGAGGAGCAGCAGGATGATGGGAACATACTGGGATCCGGTCCGCGTACTTCTGGCGGATGCGCTCGGCCTCGGCCTTGCGCTTCTCAAACGGGTGCTCGTCCTTGAACTTGGAGCGCATCGTGGCGGTGAGGCTACGCGTGTGTTGCGAGATGGACGACTTGTCGTTGCAGGAGACGCGCGATCGAGTTCTCGACGAGAGCTGGTCAGAAAACAGAAAGGGGGACGGGAAAATATGATGAGTAGTTTCGATGGGTGATGACGATAAGAGGGGAGTGGGAATAAGAGGAGCGACGACGGTGCCGGTTCGTTTTTGAGGCGGGAAAATGACGGTCAGGTGATACAAGCAGGATGACGAGTTGGTAGCCTAATCAACCATGGAAAGGTGGGGGAGGGGAGAGGGGGTTGGCCGCTCTACAGGCAAGGGCGTGCGCAGGCTGGCGAATGACTGGTCCCTGCCGGACACTCACACGTGACTCATCTCGTTTGGCAATGTCGGCGAAGACGGTGGCAAACCCCGGTTGACAAACGCTTTTGATTACGGTTAGGCTTAATCTCCCATGTTCGGCTTCACGAAGACGCCGCGTTTGCTACCGAAGAAGGTAGCGCAAGGAGGACAGCCTGCACACGTAAAGCACACGATAAGGGAAACCACCCGTGCTACATATGTAAAACTGTGTTGATTACAGATGCTGCTAGTCAACAGCCTACGGAATAGCAAATTGGGATGTTCCATATCCCGACTGTGAGGCGCGGCTTGGGCCCACCTACTGTCCGAGGGTGCCTGCCAGGCTTCCAGTGCTTTGACGACCGCAAGAACGCTCCTTGGTCAACTGACAGCGTTGGGCTGTTTGATTTACCCTCATATTGTAGGGCACAAACCCGCTACAGGTGGGCGGACACAAAGCAGGACGGATACGCATTCGTATTTACCACTTGACAGTTCATTTGATTACCTGCGTTAAAGACTTGAACGGGACAAAAGAAACGTGCGTATGAAACGTTGGGAGAACACCATCCTGACATCAAAGACGAAAAACGAAAATTGAACAGGGAGAAAATCGACAAAACAATAAACCTGCCAAGGACGGTTTCGTAACGGGGACAAGCAGAGCCCGAATGCCTTCTGCCGTCCCTCCTTGGGCAGACAGACATGCATATCGTCGCCGGCCAATCAATACACGGTACGCCATGGATCGAGTCCCAATCCCTGTGCCCAATACCATACCACCGCCACGTCCATCCCCACGCTTGTCCGCCAGGCACGGGCCACGACCGAAGGTGCCGCTTAGCAGCACTTGCCACCCTTTGCGGACGCGTCCTCGGCCGGCTTGCTGAGTGAGATGTTTGTGCCTGCGCCAATCGTGGCCTGCGCACCGTCGCCGCTGTCGAGGGCCTTGCTGGACACGATGCGGTAGATCTCTGCGGGAGAGCGTCAGCATCACTGTGCCTGTGCCTGTGCCTGTGCCTGTGTTCTGCACCGCCTCGGTCGGGATCGCACGTACCTGTCAGTATGTTCTGGAAGGCCAGTTCGACGTTGCTGGCATCAAGGGCCGAAGTCTCGATGAAGGACAGGTGGTTTTCGCCTGGCAGAGGAGACATGGTTAGCACTCGTTAGCACCCATTCGTGCTCGCCCAAAAAGCGTATACGTACTCGCAAAAGCCTTGGCCTCCTCTGTGGGTACGGCCCGCAGGTGCCGCAAATCGCTCTTGTTTCCCACCAGCATGATGACAATGTTCGCGTCGGCATGGTCGCGTAGTTCTTTCAGCCACCGCGTGACGTTCTCGTAGGTCTGGTGCTTGCTGATGTCGTAGACGAGTAGGGCACCGACTGCGCCACGGTAGTAGGCCGACGTGATGGCGCGGTACCGCTCCTGGCCGGCGGTATCCCAGATCTGTGCCTTGATGGTCTTGGAGTCGACCTGGATGGACCGCGTGGCAAACTCGACACCGATGGTGGACTTGGAGTCCAGGTTGAACTCATTGCGGGTGAACCGGCTGAGCAGGTTGGACTTGCCAACGCCTGAGTCTCCAATCAGGACGACTAAGGTGGGAGAGAGTCAGTCACGGGCAGAGCGGGAAAGTAGCCAGCAGCCATCCAGGCATCCCAGCATCCCAGCATCCCAGCATCCCAGCATCCCAGCGTCTATCTATCCATCCGCCCAGGCCCTCATCACGGCTTGACCCAGTTTTTGTGGCGGATGGAAATTGAAAGCATGGACAGCTCGGTCGCGAAGGTAGCAGCGGAGATAAGTCCTCACCTTTGAAGAGAAACTGTCAGGAGAGGCAGGGTCAGTATTATTGCTACTCGGACAGCGGGCGGGAGGACGATGCACGCAGCGACGGGGAGGTGCCGCCGCGGGAGAGGCTCGAAGCTGGGCACGAGGACAGCAGAAGGGGCGGTGGAAGAGAGGGGCATTGTCAGAGAGGCAAAGGGAGGGGGATCTGCTCACATCGTACTCGTCGTTGGCCATGGCGGGTGGTTGGGAAAGCGATGGACGTTTGAACAAGAGGTCTCGAGAGAATGTGCGGTGCGGGGTGATGCGACTGAGGTTGGCGTGTGGCGAAGGTCGTGTGGTTGAAGGCTTTTGCAATGATGGTGGTCGACGGGGTTTAATGAGGTTCGGCCAGGTATTGTTGTCGTATTTTCATTAGGAAAGGGAAAAGGAAAGGAGAGCAGGCCCGCTCGAGAAAGCGCTGCGACCGCCCAGCGAAATTGTGCAGGCAGTCAAATTTCCCGCCAAACCCCCCCCCATTAGGCCCCGTCTGGCCCACTGCAGACTGCTCAGAACGGGGCCAGCGCCCTGTAACGTCCGCTAAGTCACACTACCGAAGAGCGGTAAATCGAGTGGGGCAATATGGTAAGGGGTTAAGCCTGGATAGACGCATATTACGTATTCCTATAAGCATGGGGCAGGACCTTGGGGAATCGAGAACCGCTTCGATAGGCCGAGGCGTATCGTCCGCAGAGATCTTACACATTCAATATTTTGCAAGTTCCTCTGGCAGTGGAATACCTGCATGATAGGCCTTCCGTTCAGGGGGACTCTGGCCGTTTATCCATTTACTCGTCAGATGTTACGCCGGGTTAAGGAGGTGTTTACATTACCAGAATGCGAGTAACCACGGCACTGTTTCTAGGCATTCCATGCATGTCAGATACTAGAGAGAAGCACTGTGCTACTATGTAAGATATGTAGTAATAGGCCATGCGTCCACCCGAAAACGCGAGTACGTAAGCAGCTTGTTCAGCGGGAAGGAGCGTTCAGCAAGATACACAGGCACATTGAGGAAGGTGCAAGTGCACGTTGTCTGTTTGCTTGTCACCGGATCGGGCATAGCTTTAACGGCCCCACTGTGCGCAGCCTGAAATTAAGCATCTACAACACATTCCTGTTTGATGGACAGCTGCGGATACAGAAAGCAGTCCTGGCATAAGAGGCATGCCGACGACCTGTGGTGATACCCCCCCAAGGATAGTGGACGTTCTAGGCTATCCGACATCGCGCGTGCGTCTACAATCTCCGTTGATGCCCTAGCAGACACCACCGCGTGGCGCTTCATTGCGCCTCCTTATGAGACGACCATGGCGACCGCATCCGCGGTCAAGGACCAGCAGCCGGCCGGCGCCGTGGCCGGGGCCGACGAGGATGACGACAGCGTCTCCATCACGTCCACGGTCGACGAGAATTCGGCCTACGACACTGAATATCTCGTAAAAGACATCCTGGCCGAGAGTGAGATCGGCGTCAACGGGCGCTCGTACCTGGTCGAGTGGGCAGACTATTCGCTGGAGCACTGCACGTGGGAGCCTGAGGACCAGATCGGGCCCGAGATCGTCGAAGAGTTTTGGCACAAGCAGAGGCAGCTCCCAGACTACAAGCCCTTCGACATGCAGCTCTACTACGACGCTGTGAGGCGATGGGCTGTGCGTCATGGACGGCGCAATGCAAAGCGAAGCCGGCTTGGCCTGCCGATGACGAAGCTCGATAGTCCAGCCTTGGTAGAGGAGCCGCCAAGCACAGCTGTGGCTGATGGGCCGGACGGGGAAGAAGCAGGCACGCAGCCAGCCAAACAGCCTGCCACTTCCAGCAAGGACGAGGCCGATGTAGCTGCGGCCCCCGAGCCGAAGAAGAAGAAAACAAAGAAGGCGGATGCAGCGACACCTGCCCCCAAAAAGACGCCAGAAAGCAAGGCTCCTGCACAGTCGAAGAGGCAGGAGGATGTCCAGGAGGAGACGGCAGTGTTGCCCGTGAGAGATGTGGACAGAATACGAAAGAAGTCCTCAGACTCCACCGGGAGCCAGTCGGGGCCGCCGGCAACGCCCAGACAGGCAGAGGCCGCTGTCGGTGGGCCGGCAGCGAAGCGGAAGACGTCTGGACCCGCAGTCCCCAAGCCAACGGCCGTGAGTCCGACTGCTGTCAGGCCGGCCGGGACGTCCAGCACAACAGCAGCCCCCCTGGCAAAGGCAAAGCCAAGGTTGAGTGCGGTCGGCAGGACATCCTTCTCGGCTCGGAAATCAAGCACCGCGGCGCAGACAAGCGTCGTGGGCAACGCCTTTATCGATGGCAAGAGGGTGCGCAAGACGTCGACTCTCGAGGCGGCGGTGACCGACCCGTCGCGGCACAACGTCCTCTTCAACCGGCGCGTCCGGCGCATCGCCGAACACCGCGAGCGGGCCCGCGCAGACGGCGCCATCGAGGCAGGCGCGCTGTCCACGAGTCTCTTTCCGATCACGCAGGGCCCGGTGTTGCCCCGACAGTCACAGAAGAGGCAGAAGCAGCCGGCGGCAGCGGTGGCGGCGACTCGCGAGACCGGGCCGGAAGACAGGCTAGAGAACGGCGACGAGGCGCCAAAGAAGGCAAAGAAGCGGAGGACGGTCCGTTTTGTCCTCAGCGACAGCGACAGCGACCACAATAGTGGGCCAGCAACACCGGCCAGGGCGGACGTCACTTTTGAGGATGCCTACCCTGCAACACATGTCCCTGACATGGCGGACCAGGTGGATTCTATACCGACACAGTCTGCAGAAAGCATGCTGGTGCTGGGGCCACAGAAGAAGCCCATACCCGTGACGATTGCCGGACTGGTGCTCGCTGGTGCTGACGCCAACAACCAGTCTGCCGAGCCGCCGTCCTTGGCCGAGATCCTCGGCAGCGAGCCCTTGCACTTTGAGCACATCTGCCTGGCCGAGTCGGTGGCCATACGGTTCCAGCAAATCCACCAGGGCATGATCTTCCATGGCAATGTTGCCGTGGCAGCGGCTGCTGCAGGAGAAACAGACGAGATAGACAGCGAAACACACGGCGCCACCGCAGCTGCTGCACTGGAGACGGCGGCCCAGAGGCTCCGGACGATGGCATCGGGGCTCTTCCTGGCCCGGCCGGGGATGGGCATGCTGCTGTACCCGACGGAGTGCGACGACTGGAAAAAGGGCATGTTTGGATTCCCGGTGCTGGCGACGACAGCGGAGACACTGCTGCGATGTGTTGCATTCCGGACGCGGATCAACTTTGGGCCCTACCTGCGCAAGCCATCCGCACCTGTCGAGCCGGGCTCGCGGCAGGTCCATGTGGTGCCCGATGTGCCACAGGGCATGTCGGGCCGCGAGTACCTGATGCAGGCCTTCTTCCAGCTCGACCGCGCGTCGTATCTGCCGCTGTTCCCCCAGCAGGCACAGCAGGCACGAGCGGAAGTCCAGCGCAGAATCTTCCTCGTCTTCCCGCCGTCTCTGGTCGAATCCATGTACCAGATGGCGGGATGGGTGCGGGTGATGGATCCGCTATGCAAGGTCTATCTCTGCTCGCAGCCGGGAGCGTGGCTGGCTTTTCAGGCGGAATTGGGGGGTGAGAAGGAGAAGAGAAAGGAGAAGGAGAGGGAGAAGGAGAAGGGGAAGGAAAAGGAGAAGGAGAGAGAGAGGGATATAGAGGCCGGGGTAGTGGTCATACACGAGCTGGCAACCTGGTCGGTGCGGCGGTTTCCGGGGATCCGCAGCCTTGCCGAGCGAGAGAACTGCCGAATCTGGTCGCTATCACAGTCGATGGTGCTGCCGGCGCTGTTTCCGTCGTGCGAGTTGGGGCTGGACGAGAGCGCGGATGCAGCCGGCGAGACGGACGCTGGTGAGGATGAGGCTGGCTGCGGCAAGCCGACACGGCAGCCTGGCCAAGTGCGCTGGACACAGCTGTTCCCGCACGGCATGGCGATGCTGGTGACGCCGAGTTTCCTGGTGGCAGAGCCGCAGCGGGCGTACGACCTATTCGACTGGTTCTTCCGGGTGCGGCGACTGGCACCGGGAGCCGCGTTCCAGCTGGTGACGGCATGGGACCCCTGCAGGTTCCTCAAGGTGCTGGCGCGGCAGAAGGCGACGCAGCGGAAGGTGCTTGTGGCGGACAAGCTGGCCGGCCCGCTGCGCGACCGTGAAGCCCGGGCTCTGCAGAACGGGCTGACGCGCGAGGCGTGCGAGTGCCGGTTCTGGACCTGGCTGCTCGTGCGAGAGGAGATGCAGCGGCACGAGTTTCGGGAGCGCAGGGCGTTCCGCAGCCTCGACGATGGGCTGATTATGCAGATCCCGGCGGCGGTGGACGGAAACGACGAGCAGAGCCTGGTCAACTACTTTGCCGAGTGGGCGACGCGACGTCTGGACGCGTTCCGGGCCTTTTACGTGATCGGGACAGACGGCGCCGGAGGCGGAGGAGCCACGGACAGGGCCCAGCGGACGATGCGGATTCCGACGTTTGCGGCCGACACGGCGGCGGGTCCGGACGTGGCCGCGGGCGTTTGCGTGGACGAGACGCCGTCCGGGGCGGAGGCAGCCGGCCAGCCGAGCCGGGCAAAGAGCCAGGTCAAGCAGACGTGGGATCTGCCGGCGACGGTGGTTTTGCTGACTAATCGTCTCATGAGGTACAACTCGACGGTGGAGTTCTGGCGCTGCTACGGCTTCCCGGTGCTGTGGAAGGACGGGACGGAGGCGGCGTCGTCGCCGCTGCGCACCAACACGAGCAGCATCGAAGACTGGTTCAAGTTTCCGTGGTCGTTCCGGGTGCCGAACCACGACTTTCGCAGCTACGTGGGCCTGTTTTTCACACCGGACGACGAGGACGACGGGGCACGGCAGCAGCAGCAGAAGCAGGCAGCCCAGAGGGAGATGGGGCGTCACCCGTGGTTGGCCGTGTACCGGCCGGTGAATGCGCATCGACGGCCGTTTATCAACACGGAGGTGTTGCTCTGGGACGTGCGGGCGGCGACGAGGCTGGGCGGCACGGGAGACGTGCGCGAGGAGGAGCTGACGCCGGCCCAGCAGCGGCTGGTTGAGCACGTGCGCCAGCACGGGCCGAGTAAGAACCCGGGTATGGACCTGGTGCATGTGTGGATCGGCAGTCAGCCGTGGGAGAGGGGGGAGAGAGGAGAGAGAGGAGAGAGGGGAGAGAGGGGAGAGAGGGGAGAGAGAGGAGAGAGAGGAGAGAGAGAGAGGCCGGGAGAGAAGCCACCTGAAGGACGGAAGCAAGCGCGCTTCTCGCTGCCGTTGACCGCGCCCAACGAGCTGGACCTGACGATGGAATACCTCGACAGCCTGACGGGGTCGTTTCGCGACGTGTTGCCGACGGGACACAAATATCTGCGCGACCGCGGGTTCCGGCGCGTGTGGATGCGAGGCGAGCGAGGCGACAGCCACGGCGGACCGCCGGCGAGGCGGGAGGGCCGGGAGAGCCGCGCGGCCGAACTGGTTGGAGACGAGGACGACGACGAGAACGACGACGACGGCGGGGACGGGCAGCAGGGCCGCGTCCGGGTGGTGGTGCAGCCGCCACGGGGTCTCAGCCGGCGGCAGCAGCTGCAGGCACAGCTACAGGCTCAGCTGCAGGGACAACCACAGGCACAGGCACAGCCGCAGGCACAGCTGCAGGCACAGCTGCAGGCACAGCTGCAGGCACAGCCTCAGCCCCGGACGCAGCGCTCGCGCTGTCGCAACGCCCTCTTTGAGAGCGCACAGCGGGCGCGGCGCGACGACCCGCGGGCGACGACGATGCCGTTTGTCTTCCGGCCGACGACGCAGTGGTACGGCGAGCAGGCGGACGAAGGTCGCGGCTTCGCGCACGTGCACGTGGTCGGGTGGGAGGACTTTTTCGGGGCGTTTGGCGTGGGCCAGGGCAAGGGGATGAGGATGGAGGGGGGATGGATGAGGTGAGTTGAGGTTGAGGAGTTGCGGCCGAGAGTCGACAGATGCAGAGGTGGCTAGAGATGGCTAGAGGTGGCTATAAGAGGCGGCTTACAGTGGCTATAGAGGTAGCTTACAGCGGCTATAGAGTTGGCTTACAGTGGCTATAGAGGTGGCTTACAGTGGCCGAGATGGCTACTCGTCGATACAGTACTCCGTAGTTAGGCCAATACGGCAGACTGGCTGGTTACAGCTGAATGCAGCAGTTGGTCGCTACGGCTGCTAATGCTACAGCGGTGTTACGCTAGAATTATTGAATTACGTTGCACACGTGCGTACAATACATGCTAATAAGAAATCGCTGTCCTTCCTCGTGTCCTGCTGTCGACGTTCCAGGCCGTCCAGCCAAACATGGTCCCGTCTTCATTTTCATACATGATGCTCAACACTATCGTCGTCCTCCTTCTGCCCGTCTTCGTCCCCTCCTCCCCTACCTCGCTGTCGGAAAGGTCCGCGTGGTCAGTAGGGCGCCCTTGACGCGGCGGATGTTTTCCTTTGCGCGGCGGATCTCGTCGTCGGGCTCGTTGCGCGTCGTGAGCACGTAGCCGGGGTACTTTGCGCCGGCGGAGCCGCCCGCGCCGGCGGCCGGGTCGGCGCCAAACACGTACGACGGCCGCGCCAGCCTGTCGACGTCGCCGCGGAGGACGTCGAGGGCGGTCTGGGTCTCGGCCAGCACGTCGTCGGGGCCGGCCCAGTCGTCGCACAGCCGCCGGACCTGGCCGGCCATGCTGGCGAGGTGGGCGTATTGGGTGGAGGGGATGGAGGGAGTGATGGGAGTGGTGGAAGTGGTGGTCGTGGTGGAAGTGGTGGTAGTGGTGGTCGGTGCAGCAATGACGGTGCTGGCCGGCGGCGACGTCTGCACGGCGGCGTCGCGGTGAAAGACGGCCGTGGCCGGGCCCGACGACGAGGCGTTGGAGGCGTCCGACGCGTCCGAGGCATTGTCGGCCGAACTGCCCCTGTCAGCCCGGTCGGCATCGCCGTCTGCGCCGCCGCCGCCGCCGCCGCCGCCGACGCCCTCGCCCACGACGCCCTCGAGCGCCCGCACCACCCGCGCCAGCCCCTCGCCCGTGGCCGCCTGCAGCTGGCCGCGCGCGTCGGCCAGCGTGCCGACCATGGGCGCCAGCACCAGCCGCGCGGTGCCGTAGACGAGCGTGGCCGCCGCCGCGCTGCCGTAGAGCGTGGCGAGAAAGGCGCCGGGCGTGACCAGCGGCGGCGGACGCGGCGGCCGCGCGAGAAACTCGGGATACGTGACGATGGGGGGGGGAGAGGCGGCGGGCGAGGAGGCGGCGGGCGAGGAGGCGGCGACCGGCTCGCGAACAGACGACGTGGCCGTGGCCGCCGTGGCCGCCGTGGCCGACCCAACAGACCCCTCAGCCGCAATCTCGCCTAGCACCTCGTCGATCTGGGCCTCGGAAAAGCCCTTGCCCGCCAGAAAAGCAGCCTTGCGGGCCCGCGACTCGCCGCGGACGCCGTCGTCGCGCAGAAACGCGCGCGCCCGGTCGAGCGACGGCGGCTCGCGCTCGACGGACGCGGCCGCGGACTCGTCGTCTTGGGGAGAAGGCATTGCCGGCGTCGTGTGTGGCAGCAGGTCCGCTGCCGCGGCGGACGCGTCGCCCTTCTTGTCGGCAGCCATGGGGGCAGTGTTGGCAGGAAGCGAGACGGGAGACGGGAGACGAGAGACGGGAGGCGGGAGACGGACGCGTCAAGAGGCGGAAGAGCGATGCGGTGTGCTCCAAAGTCTGAGACGACACTCTCTCTCGTCGTCTGGGGAAACTGGCGCCAGCCTCGGCTTATGACTTGCTTGTGGGGCAACCAGCGGCCAGGTGCACGTTCTGCCTGACGATCCAGGCACTAACCGCCATCCAACCGCTTTAGTGCATACCTCCGTCCCAGGCTGTCCAAACACCCAAACATCGCACAACGAGGCAACCGGCAGCCAACCATCGGCAGCTCTGCGCACACGGCCACCGACACGACGAACCAGCCGGGACATCGCCGCATTCGGCCTGAAGATTCAGCGGACTGGACTGCGCGTTCAGCCTGACAGAGAGCCTGCGGCCACGCCTGTTCGGGTCTCCCTCCCTGTTCTCTCTCTGCGTGCGCATACAGCGACCCCATCCAAAGGTGAGTCTGCACGCGCAACGATCGATCTGCTGCTGCTGCTACTGCTTCTGCTGCTGCTGCCACTGCTACTATGTACTGCTGCTGCCGTGCTGCGCCAGGACGTGGTGGGTGGACCGGCCGGGGGCCCAGGCGAAGTTTCGCGCGCCGCAGGAAAGGAGGAATGGTCATGCACAGAAAAGCCGTCTACAAACACATGCACACATACACGACCATGGCAGCACAACGCCGCTGGCTGGCCCCCATGGGAGTGGCCACCTTGGCCGGCTCGTGTCCAGCAGGCACAGACTGGCTGGCCTGGGCCCGCGAGGGACGTGTCACCCGATTTTCCCATGCCGTCATTCTTCCCTGCGTGGCAGACGGCCTCCACCACACATCACCTCACCTGGCGCCGAGCGTCCCAAGCCTGTTTCCCTCCCGGCTTATGTCGGTGCCGCTGCACTGGCTGATCCCCCTCTCCGTACCACGGCTCGTTACCCCACCACCTTGTATCTTACCTTGCCGTCCCTGTCCGCCGCGGTCGGAAGACCTGTCGCCTCTCTCTGGGCCTGTTCTCATTCTCTCTCGTCCCCCCGTCTCTGTCACGTCCACAGCCACGATTCGGCCCAAAGCCACCGCTCCCCACAATAGCTCACGCCCCCCCCCCCCCATCGCTGCCCTGCACGCGCACAGGGCGAAATAAGGGGCCTGCGAGGGGCCTGCGAGGCATCTGCTAGTCGCATTTGCCGTGTGTTTCCAGTGTCAGCAGAGCTCGTCTCACTTTCTCGCAGACCGCTCCTGCACGCATATTACGTGACCTTTGTCCTGCTCTCTCACATCCACACTTGTATATTCTGCATCTGCCCGCTCGCCCCTTTCTCCCTTGTCCTGGCCTCGTCGATTTTTTAACCCCCTGCTCTCCCTGCTGCCATGTCCGCCCGACCGCGCCGGTCGGCCGCCCAGCGGGCTTCCATGGCCATTACTGACATGGCCGACAGAGATTCCGCCATGACGTCCCGCTACCGGCGGCTGGGCGAGGGCCGCGGCAGCGCCGGCCGGGCGCCCTCGGCCGACTCCAACATGTCGTCCGTGCTCGTGTCCGGGTCGCGGAAGCGCCAGAGCGGCGCCGCCAGCAGCCTGCGCGAGCCGTCTGTGAGCGACGGCGTGGTGCACAGCCGTCGGCCGACGCGCGGGCCGAAGAAGCGCTACGTGGAGTCCGAGTCGAGCGAGGAGGAGGAGGACGAGGTGGTGGTGGACGAGGACGACGACGAAGACGACGACGACGACGAAGACGAAGACGACGATGATGTCGAAGACGAGGAGGAGGAGGAGCAGGACGAGATCAAGGTCGGCGACAGCGACATGGACATGGGGGCCGACGAGGACGCCGAGGGCGAGGCCGAGGACATGGACGTCGATGCCGACGGCGACGTCGACATGCTGGTGGGCGTGGGCGCGGGCGTGTCGGCCGCGTCGGCCGTCGGTCGCGGGGGCGCTGCTGCACCGCTGCCGCCGCCGTCGATCAAGGTCTCGAAGCCGAAGCCGGTCGGCGACGGGTCGACGGCCGCGGCCGCCCCGGCACCACGCGGCGTGGGGCGGCCGCCGGGGAGCGGCAAGCACCGGACGTCAACGCTCACGAGCAAGGGCGGCCCCAGGCAGCCCAAGATCGTCCGGCGGACGGCGGCTGCCGTCGGGGGCCGGGGCCGGGGCAGGGGCGCCGGCCCGCGGGACGACGAGGACGAGGAGATGAACGCGTCGGTCGAGGTGGCCGGAGGCGGCGGCGACGACGACGAGGAAGACGGCGAGGGCGAGGAGGACGGCGAGGGCGAGGAGGAAGAGGACGACGAGGTCGATGCCGAGGGCGAGACGGAGCTGGGGCCGGCCGAGGACGACGACGACGAGGTCGACGCCGAGGGCGAGGAGATTGAGGTGATGGACGAGGACGAGGACGAGGCTGAGGCTGAGGCTGAGGCTGAGGGCGAGGCCGAGATGGAGGGCGAGGCCGAGGCCGGGGCCGAGGCCGGGCTGAGCGACGGCGAGGGCGGCAGCCGCGAGGGCACGCCGGACCTGACCAAGATGACGAGACGGCAACGGGCACGGTTTGAGGAGACGCCACAAGAGTATATGAAGTTATCAGATGGTGGGTTTTCTTTTTTTTGTTCTTTCCCTCTTTACTTTTCTTTTTTTCTTTCTCTTTTTCTTTCTCTTTTTCTTTCTCTTTTTTTTTCTCTTTTTCTTTATCTTTTTCTTTATCTTTTTCTTTCTTTCTTTTGCTCTCCCTCCCTTCTTTTTCTTTCTCTCTCTCTCCCCCCCCCCACTAACAAATCAGAGGTCCAAGTCAAGAAACACTTTACGGCCGAGGAGCTGAGCATGCGGCGGGCGGAGATGGCACGGCGACGACGCAACCTGAGCGAGAAGCGCAACGAGGAGGTCAAGGCGGAGACGATCAACAAGCTGCTGAAGCGACAGGCGCCCAAGACGACCAAGAAGAACGCGCTGGGCGACGACTCGGGCGACGAGGACGGCCGGCCGCGGCCGAACCCGACGCTGGTGCGGTGGGTGAGCAACAGCAAAGGCAGCCGGGTGGCCGTGGCGACGGAGCTGCTGGCGGGGCCGGTCGGAGAGGTGTTCCGGACCGGGGGGGGAATACCGCCTCGCAAGGTGCAGCTGGTCGAGGAGGTTTCGTGAGGATGTCTGGTCATGGGAGACCGTCTCCTGGTGTGTAAGATACGATAGTCACGTGATGTCGGCCTAGACGGAACGGCCGGCTGGAAGAGCTTCTGGTAGTAGATAAGAAATCGTATCTTCGCCGTGGCCGAGGGCCCGCGAGGAGGAGGGCGAGCTGGGACGAATGCAATGATGTCACCGTTCAGCTGACGGGCAGGGGAATGCGAAAGAACGAGGGCAAAGAGGGCAAAAGCCGGTTCGTTGTCGACGCGCCGGATCGACCGACGAGTCATGAAGTTGGCCGTTCCCACCGGGTCATGTCCATCTGGCTTTGGCATGTCACGTCCCCATTGCGCATCTACTACAGAGTATGTACGAGGGACACAGCCGGCGTCGTGGCCTGATGGCCGGTCGATCCATGCTGGCTGCCAGATCCTCGGTTTGTCGTGGATCCTCCGGCAAAAAGCGCTGGGCCGAACTTGGGGCGTCGCGCTGTTGCAGGCGGCCGATGCGCTAATCTGCAACGGGGCAGCTGTATTAGCGGGCGCTAGCCGGGGGTGGATGGGGATGGAGCCCAACGATTACCTAATCACGCAAGGGAAAGCGGCAGGCGCACGGGCAGAGGCCCAAAAAAAAAAGAGAGAAGGGCATGCAAAATCGAATCGCCAACAAAGGCAGAGCCAGACGGGCAACACGAAGTCCCTGCTCACGACTGGATCGCCATGGTCAGCGATGCCGCAGGCTCGTCGGCCCAGCTGCCGGCCGTCCGGTCTGGGCCAGCCGGCTCCACTCTCGACGGCCGCATGGGTACGTTGAAGAAGCCTCGGGGGAGTCTTGCCGATTTTTTTGGGCATTTTTCGTCTTTCTGGCTTTCTTTCTTTCTTTCCTTTTCCTTTTTTTTCTTTCTTTCGGCCTCTTTTCTTTTTCCTCCTCTCCGTCCTCTTCGTCTTGTTTCTCTTCCCCCTCTTTCTTTTGCCCTCCCTTCCCCCTCCCCTCTTCCCTCCCTGTCCTCCCCCCCCCCCTTCCTGCAGACAGGCCATTCACATGCATCAGGCCGACTAGCTGCACTGATTGGCTTTTCTGGACCCCATTCGTCGGTCACACTGCTCGCCTGTTCTTGGAGTCTCTTGACCACAACATACGACCCTGCCATGCTCGGCCATTAATCTCGTTCCTTCGTCTTCCGTCTGCGCCGCCCATTCGTCCCTTCCCTCTTCCTCGCCTCCTTCTCGCTTCTACCCCAGCCCTCCTCTGCTTGTTCTCTCCCCCTGCTAACCGGCAGCCATCACACCACGCCCAACTCACTGGCCGTCACGGGACCAGCCTGGCGCACGGACCCCAGCATCCACGCCAGCATCTGTTGATGCAGCAGTCCAGAACCTCCATCTCCACCCCGCAGAACGACGACTAGTGTCGCTGCCGCGCTCTGATCCTGATCCGGATCATGATCCACTCCTCCCACCACTGCTCCCACTGCTCCCACCACTAATACCGCCAATAAAAGAGACGGCTCCCCCGACCGGCTCGACGGCCGTCGACCCTCCCTCCCTCCACTGCCACCACCATCCAGCCGCTGCCTCTGCCTCTGCGCCCCTGCCCAACATGATTTTCTCCGACCTGTACAAGTCCCCTCGGTCGCCGTTTTCCAAGCTGCGCCAGACGTCGTCCCATCCCGGCGGCGAGTACGCCGGCCACGGGCCGCCGCTGCACCAGACCAGCTCGCACCCCCACCTCACGGGCGCGGCCCTCGCGGCCCAGCTCGACTACGGCGACGCCGACCTCGTCAGCCAGAACAAGGCCCGCCAAAAGGACGCCGTGCGCCGCTTCCTCGCCGCCCACATCCGCAGCGACTGGTCCTTTGACTGGCCGGCCCAGACCACCGCCACCGCGGCCGCCGAGGCCGCGCTGGCCCGCCGGCTGCAGGCGGGCGAGCAGACGGGCGAGCCGTCGTCGGATTCGTCGCTGGAGCCGCTGGAGTCGCTGGAGCCGCGGCCCGGCTCGGTGCCCCTGTCGATGATGATGGCGGCCATGGGCAGCACGGCCTCGGACTCGGACGGCGACTCGGACGGCGACTCGGACGGCGACTCGGACGACTCGGACGACTCGGACGGCGCCTCCGTCTACAGCACCGTCTCCGACGACCCGCTGCACTTCCAGCCGCGCGCCGAGTGGACGTCGGACGTGTCGGACGACGACAAGAGTCCGGCGCTGGCACCCCTGGCCAAGACGACCAGCTACACGGGCGCGTCGCTGCTGTGCTCGCCCTTCCGCTTCGACTCGCCCGACGCCGTCGGCGCCACCGTGCAGGCGGCGGCCCTGGCGCGCCGCGCCAAGACGCGCCGCAGCCTGCGCGCCGAGATGGCCTGGAACAGCGGCCTGGCCTGCTTCACGGCGCGCCGCGACGCCTGGACGGCCGCCCACACCGTGCGCGTGCGGCCCAAGGTCGTGGTGTCGGCCGTCGCCGCCGCCTCGACCTCGCCGCGCCGCAGCCTCTTCCGCTTCCACTCGCACCCCAAGGCCGAGCCGGCACCGGCCGTGACCACGCCGCCGACGGCGATGCCGCTGTCGCCGGTGACGTCCAACTCGCGGCACTCGCAAAAATCGCAAAAATCGCAAAAATCGCAAAAGTCGCAAAAGTCGCAAAAGTCGCAAAAGTCGCAAAAGTCGGCCGACACGGTCGAGACGTCGCCGGTGACGTCGGATGCGGGCGGCGGCGGCGGCGGCGGAACCACCACGCTGTGGCCGCTCAGCCAGGTGCCGACACAGGTGACGACGGGCGGACGTTCTCGGCGGTCGGCGCCCGCGGGCCGTCACGGCCGCGGCCACGGCCACGACCACGGCCACCCCCCCGCGTATGCCGTCGAGACGATGCTGCCGCTGACGCGGCCGCTGCTGCCGGCAGCCAACCCGATGCGCGCGTCCATCACGCCGAGCCTCTACCTCAGCCTGTACGACAAGGTGGTGCTGAGCTCGCTGCAGCCGTCGTGTCCGATCAACCTGGGCGACACCGTGCGCGCCTGCGTGGCCGGCTGGAAGCGCGACGGCGAGTGGCCGCCGCGCTCGGCCCCATCGGCCTCGACCTCGGCCACCGCAGCCGCAGCCGCAGCCGCAGCCGCGTCGGCCGCCGCGTCGGCCGCCGTGGCCGCCCGCAAGAAGCAGCGCCGCCAGGAGGCGGCCGCCCGCAAGAGCCGCGAACGGGAGGAGCGCGACCGCGACCGCGAGCGGCGCCACAGCAGCAGCATGCCGTCGCCCGGGTTCGGCCGCCGCATGAGCATCCTGCTGACGGGCGGACGGCCGGCCGCGGCGAGCCTGTCGGCCGGCGATGCTGGTGGTGCTGGTGCTGGTGCTCCTCCCACTGCTCCTGCTGCTTCCGCTATACCCCCCACACCCACATCCCCCCCGTCCGATCCGGCCGACGACAGCGCCGGCCGCGGCATCCGACGCAGCCTGCAGCGCGTCCTGGGCCTGCACCAACACGGACACCCGTCATCGGGCTCGGCCAACTGAGCAAGGCGGATCTGGGCGAAAAGCCAGGCGAGGCTACGGAGCGGAAAGGAACCCGGCGTTTTGGTCTTCTTTGGCTTTCTCCTGTCCACTCGCGCACACCATATACCCCATTGTATTTTGCTTTACCTGCTGTGCATGTCCGGCCATCGAAGCAATATTGGACTCGTGAATCTACGGCCCCCTACGGCCATTCTTGGATATTTGTGCTACATCGTGCGCTACTGAACAGGTCTGCTAACTGTGGCGTCCGCTAGCCAATTGTGGCGCTGACTATGGCTGGCCGCCTGGCCACTGGAATGGCCCCCTAAACTCGAAACAGGCCATTGTCTGCTGTGCTGTATAGCGTCAGTTGGGTCGACGGCCAGCGGGACCAATCTCTTGCCAGTCCAACAACTCCATCCGGCCAACACACACCCACCGCCAAGTAGCCCTATTTTTTCCCATCCACACACCTCCCGAAGCTATCTCTCCCTCCCGCCTCTTTTTTTTTTTGGCCCTCCCATCCATCGCCCATGTCGACCGGCCTTCGATGCTGCTTGTCCGCCACGACCAGCCATTGACCCCAGACGAGCAGAACCAGTCCGCCGAAGCCTCGCGCCCGACGCGTCCACCACAGCCCACGTCCGACGCCGACGCCGACGCCGAAGCCGGCATCGAGCTCGTCCCTCTCCGTCCCCGCCGCGACGCCCAACACGACCGCCGCCGCGCCCAGAAGCGCCGGTGGCTGCAGGCGCAGGACGAGATGAAGTTCTCCCACAGCCTCCAGTTCAATGCCGTGCCGGACTGGAGCAGCCACTATATTGCCTACAGCAACCTGAAGAAGCTGTGAGCCACTGGCAGAGACCCTGGCAGAGCCCCCTCTTCCTGCATCGCCGCGCTGACGATTGTTCCCCAGGATCTACCAGCTCGAAAAGACGGTCAACCAGGCGGCCGGCAGCCACGACAACGGCGATGCCGAGTCCCGTCCGCTCATCGCCGACGAGCCGAACCCCGAGGCCGTGTTTGCGCGCGCGCTCGACGTCGAGCTCGAAAAGATCTGCTCCTTTTACGTGCTCAAGGAGCGCGAGCTGCTGGACGAGGTCGACCTGGTGCTGCTGGACGTCGGCGCGCTCGGCGAGGAGGAGGAGGTGCTGCAGGGCCGCAAGAACGGCGATGCGGCCGCGGCCAACGGCAACAGGGCCGACGGCGGCGGTCCGGCCGTGTCGTCGTCTGCCGCCGGGCCGAGCACTGCCGGCCGCCCCGGCAGCGCCGGCCGCGCGATAGCTGCAGCCGTCGACGACCGGTCCAGCACGCGGCACTACTCGAGCGAAGACGGCGACAGTGACGACGAGCAGCAGCCGCTGCAGCCGGTGCAGCCGCCGCTGCCGCCGCTGCAGAAGCCGAGCCGCCGACGGCTGAGCTGGAACGGGCCGCGGCGCCGACACCGCAGCCGGCCGACGACGGCGGCCACCAACCTGGCGGCGTCGACGGACCTCACGGCGTCGACGGAGCTGACGCGGTCGCGGCGGTACAGCACGACGTTTGAGGACGCGCCCGAGGACGCGGTGCTGTTCTCGTCCAGCGTGATGCTCAAGAAGCGCATCGTGCACGCGTACGTGCAGCTGTGCGAGCTCAAGTCGTACGTGCAGCTCAACAAGACGGGCTTCCGCAAGGTGCTCAAGAAGTTTGACAAGATCCTGGACACGAACCTGCGGCCGGCCTACATGGCGGCCTCGGTCGAGCCGGCGTACCCGTTCCGCCCCGACAGCTGGGACGCGCTGCTGCAGCACATTGCGCGCATGGAGGCCGCGTACGCCGACGTGGTGACCGGCGGCGACGCGGCCACGGCGCGCCGCGACCTGCGCTCCCACCTGCGCGAGCACGTCGTCTGGGAGCGCAACACGGTGTGGCGCGACATGATCGGCATCGAGCGGCGCGCCGAGGCGGCCAGCCTCGGCGGCCTGGCCGGGGGCGGGCTCGGCGGCGGCGGGCTCGGGCTGCTGGCCGCCGGCAGCGCGGGCGGCGGCAGCGGCGACGACGACGACGCCAAGACGCCGCGGCGGCCGGGCGCGCGGCTGCTGCAGGGCGACGACGTCGAGCCGCAGGCGCTGCCGGTGCGGCGGCTGCGGCTGCGCTCGCGCGTCGTCGTCGTGCCGGCCTGGCTCGTCAGCAGCTCCATGTTCACGCTGGTGGCCGTCGTGGCCGTCTTCTTCGCCGTGCTGTGGGCGCCGGGCCTGCTGGCCGGGCGGCCGGAGCAGCAGAACTGCCTGGCCATGCTGGTGTTTGTCAGCCTGCTGTGGGCCACCGAGGCGATCCCGCTCTTCGTCACGTCGCTGATGGTGCCGTTCCTGTGCGTCGTGCTGCGCGTGGCCTGCGACGACGGCGGCGGCGGCGACCACCACCGCCGCCCGCGCCGCATGGGCTCCAAGGAGGCCGCCGGCTTCGTCTTTGCCGCCATGTGGACGCCCGTCATCATGCTGCTGCTGGGCGGCTTCACCCTGGCCGCCGCGCTCAGCAAGTGCCGCATCGACAAGCGCCTGGCCACCTTTGTGCTCAGCAAGGCCGGCACCCAGCCGCGGACCGTGCTGCTGGCCAACATGTTTGTGGCCGCCTTTGCCAGCATGCTGATCAGCAACGTGGCGGCGCCGGTGCTGTGCTTTGGCATTATCGAGGTGAGCCTTTGTGGTGTTTTTTGTTCTGTTGTGTTTCTGTTGTGTTTCTGTTGTGTTCCTGTTGTGTTCCTGTTGTGTTCCTGTCCTCTGTTCCTCTGTTCTGTCGGCTAACAACCAACAACCTCCCCCCCCCCCCCCCAGCCCATGCTCCGCAACCTCCCGTCCGAGTCGGCCATGTCCAAGGCGCTCATCATCGGCATCGCGCTGGCCTCCAACATCGGCGGCATGCTGTCGCCCATCGCGTCGCCGCAGAACGTGGTGGCCATCGGCATCATGACGCCCGAGCCGCCCTGGCTGCAGTGGTTCTTCATCGCCATCCCCGTGGGCGTCACCTCGATCCTGCTGATCTGGCTGCTGCTGCTGCTCAGCTTCCGGCCCGGCCGCGGCACCACCATCGTGGCCGTGCGGCCGGTGCGCGAGCGCTTCACCGCCGCCCAGTGGTTCGTCACCCTGGTCACGCTCGTCACCATCGGCCTCTGGTGCGCCAGCCACAACCTCGAGGCCGTCTTTGGCGACATGGGCGTCGTCGCCATCCTGCCCATCGTCATCTTCTTCGGCATCGGCATCCTGTCCAAGGAGGACTTTAACAACTTTCCCTGGACCATCATCATCCTGGCCGCCGGCGGCCTGGCCCTGGGCAAGGCCGTCAAGGCCTCCGGCCTGCTCGACACCGTCGCCGCCGCCATCACCGTGCGCGTGCAGGGCATGAGCCTGTACGGCGTGCTGGTCGTCTTCTCCACCCTGATCCTGGTCATCGCCACCTTTATCAGCCACACCGTCGCCGCCCTGATCCTGCTGCCGCTGGTGCACAACATTGGCGCCGACATGGCCGAGCCGCACCCGAACCTGCTGGTCATGGCCGGCGTGCTGATGTGCAGCGCCGCCATGGGGCTGCCCACCAGCGGCTTTCCCAACATGAGTGAGTCGTTCTCCGCGCTCGGCGCTCTCGTTTCCCCCCCGGCTCTGCCTCTCTGCTGACTCATCTAGCTGCCATTATGAAGGAGGACCCTGCCGGCCAGCGCTACCTGCGTGTCAAGCACTTTATCACGCGTGGCATTCCCAGCAGCCTGATCACGCTTGTGGTCGTGCTGACGGTCGGCTTTGCGGCGATGCGGGTGACGGGGATGTGATGCCGGTGACGGGAATGTGATGCCAGAGCATCAGAGTAGATTGTCATATGTACAGGAGTTGTACAGGAGTTTGTACAGGAGTTTGATGGGTCGCCTGTCCTTGTTTCTTCCTTCCTCTTTCGTCGAGTTCTTTCCCTGTAGGATATAGACACCTGAACAATACAGCATACCGTCCGCAGCACGGCCATGTGACGAGCTCTGGCCAATGGCAGAACAGCTCCCCGTGCTAGCGCACGCTAGCGCACGCTAGCGCCCCACGGCTGCCATTTATGCACGTAGCCGGACATCTCCACTCCACCTGTATGATCTGGCCGCCACCCAAAGTCAACAGACGGACGGACTGACGTTAGCTTGGGCTCACACGAAACATTGCCCGTCGACAATCCGGTCGCCTTCCGAGCCACCATCGCCAGCACGAGCGGCCCATCCTCTCTGTGCCGAATTGCAGACAGCAGCAGTGCCCCGATCCTTTGCCACGACATGGCCAGACTGGCCGGACTCGCGTGAGCCGAGCGACAAAACGGAGGACCCATCGAGGGACCTTTGAGGACCTGTGAGGATCTGTGAGGACCTCTCGAGGACCTCTGTCCTCTCTCCCAGCCTCCCTTCCTCCCTCCCTCTCTCTCTCCCTCTCTCCCCCTCTCTCTCTCGACGACACCACACTACACGATGCTCTCGGCATTTACGGCGCGGCCCATTGTCGAGCTCAAGGCACGCGACCGGTCTCGCGTGCAGTCGCTGGTGGCCTATGGCGACCGGCTGCTGGTGGGCCTGCATACGGGCGTCCTGCGCATCTATCGGGTGAACGAGGCCGAGCCGGCGGTGTCGGGGCCGGGCTCGGGCTCGGGCTCGGGCCTGGGCGCGGCCGCGGCAGCCAGCCCGCCGCCGACGATCCTCCTGCGCGAGGTGGAAAAGTTCGCGCCGCGCGCCATCGAGCAGCTGGCCATCATCAAGGAGGCCAACACGCTGGTGTCGCTGGCCAGCTACGCCGTGTCGCTGCACGACCTGCAGACGTTTGCGCCGCTGCCGGGCGCCCATCCGCTGCCGGGCACCAAGAACGCCAGCGCCTTTGCCGTGACCAGCAACATCGTCAAGGACCCGGCCACGGGCATCCCCGAGATCGTGTCGCGGCTCGCCGTCGCCGTCAAGCGCCGCCTGCTGCTCTGGACCTGGTACGCGAGCGAGCTGAGCACGGGCGACGACAAGAACGACGACGGCGCCGACGGCACGACGCCGCCGCCACCACCGCCCGAGATCACGCTGCCCGAGACCATCCGGTCGCTGACGTGGGCCAGCGCCACCAAGCTCGTCGTCGGCATGAACGCCGGCTACGTGCTCGTCGACGTGGTCGCCCGCACGTACGAGGACATTGTGGGCGGCAGCGGCAGCGGCAGCGGCAGCGGCAGCGGCAGCGTCAACGGCAGCCAACACACGAACGGCGGCAGCAGCGACTTTGCGGCCAGCACCAGCCGCTTCGGCGCCCTGAGCAGCGCCGGCATGGGCTACATGGGCCTTGGCAGCTACATGCCGCGGCCTCTGGCCGCCAAGCTGGCCGACGGGGCCGTGCTGCTGGCCAAGGACGTCCACACCATCTTTGTCAGCGACCAGGGCCGCGCCCTCGCCCGTCGGCCCATTCCCTGGACGGCCGCGCCCGACAGCATCGGCTACAGCTACCCGTACATCCTGGCGCTGCGGCCGCCGGGCAGCGATGTGGGCGGTGGTAGCAGCAGCAACGGCAACGGCAACGGCAACACCAACACCAACACCACCACCACGCCAGCCCTGCCTCCGGTCCCGGCCGCGGGCGTGCTCGAGGTGCGCAACCCCGACACGCTCAGCCTGCTGCAGATGATCCCGCTGCCGGCGCCGGCCAGCGGCAACGCCGGCACGCTGCAGCTGCACGTGCCGCCGCCGTCGGTCAGCCTGGCCCACGCCGGCAAGGGCTTCCACGTGGCGTCGGAGCGCGGCGTCTGGAAGATGGACGCCACCGGCTACGACAGCCAGGTGGACGCGCTCGTGGCCGGCGGCCGCCTGGACGAGGCCATCAGCCTGCTCGGCCTGCTCGAGGACGCCCTGCTGCGCGACAAGGCCCGCACCCTGCGCGCCGTCAAGATGCGCAAGGCCGAGCAGCTCTTCCGCCAGCGCCGCTACCTCGACTCCATGGACCTGTTCAGCGAGGAGGACGTGCACGCGCCGCCCGAGCGCGTGCTGCGCTTCTTCCCGCGCTCCATCGTGGGCGAGCTGTCGGACGAGGTCCCGGAGACGGAGGCCGAGGCCGACGAGGTGGCCGTGGAGGACGAGAACGAGGGGGGGGTGTCGGGGGGGGCGTCGGGGGGGGAAGCAGACGGAGATGCAGCCGAGGCAGGTGTGCAGGCGGCCGGAACAGGCGGAAAAGGCGGAAAAAGCACCAACGGCAGCGAGGGCAAGGGACAGCCAGCCCAGCCCGCGCCGACACCACTGCCAATACAGCCAACACCACCAACGCCGCCAGCCGAGATAGCCCCGTCCCTGTCCAAGGCCAGCGGCTTCAGCAAGATGTTTATGAGCCACCGACGGACGGACTCGGACGCGGCGTCGACGACGTCGTCCAAAAAGGATCTGGAGGCCGTCGCCCCCAACAAGGGGACGACAGCAGCAGGAGGAGCGGCAGGAGGAGTAGCAGCAGCAGGAGGAGCGACAGGAGTAGCAGCAGCAGCAGCAGCAGCAGCAGCAACAACCACAACAGCCGTCACGGTCGACGACGGGAAGCCCACAACGGCCAACGGCTACGTCGCTCTCGAAGGCAAGGAGCTGATCCGGGCCGTCGAGGCACTCAACAGCTACCTGGCCGGGGCCCGATCGCGGCTGCAGCGGGAGATCGACCCGGCGACGGGCAAGCTCAAGGAGAACAAGGCGGCGGCGGCGGCGTCGGGGAGAAGGGCCAGGGAGGGTGAGGATCACGGCCACGGCCACGGCGACGGCGGCGGCGACGACGACGACGACGAGGCGCGGGAGCGGCGGCTGCGGGCGACGTTTACGCTGGTGGACACGACCATGTTCCGGGTGCTGATGCTGGTGCGGCCCAAGCTGGCCAGCTCGCTGTTCCGCATCCCCAACTTCTGCGACCCGGCCGTGGTCAACGAGCGGCTGCTGGAGCGCAGCCGCTTCAACGAGCTGGTCGACTTCTTCTACGGCAAGCGGCTGCACCGACGGGCGCTGGAGCTGCTGCGGGCCTTTGGGCAGGGGGGGGACGGGGTGGGGGGTGGACCGACGGCGGGCGAGAAGGAGGGCGAGAGGCCGGGCGACAAGGACGGCGAGAAGGAGGGCGAGAGGGCGGGCGGCGACAAGGACAGGGACAGCGACACCAAGGTCATCGTGCCGCCGGCGCTCCGCGGCCCCCGACGCACCGTGGCCTACCTGCAGAGCCTGCCGCCGGAGATGGTCGACCTCGTGCTCGAGTTCTCGGCCTGGACGCTGCGGGCAGACCCGAATCTCGGCATGGACGTCTTCCTGGCCGACTCGGAAAACGCCGAGTCGCTGCCACGTGACCGCGTCGCCCGCTTCCTGGCCGACGTGGACATTGGGCTGGAGATCCGCTATCTGGAGCACGTGATCAACGAGCTCAACGACCTCACGCCGGCCTTTCACAACCGCCTGGTCGAGCAGCGGATCCGGCAGCTGCGCGAGACGGTGCGCGGCAGCAGCAGGGAGGGCAGCGAGGGCAGCGAGGGCAGCGAGGGCGGCGAGGGCGGCGAGGGCGGCGAGGACAGTGATGGTGCCAGCGGCACCGAGAGCGACGACGACTCGACAGCAAAGCCCGGACTGGACGCGGCCGACTGGGACGCGGCCATGGCCAAGCTGGTGGCCTTTCTCAAGACGAGCCGGCAGTACAGCCTGTCGCGGGCGTTGGGGCTGATTCCGCGAGAGGGTGGGTGTTTGTCCCTTGGCCCTTCTGCCTGGTTTTTTGCCTCGTGTCTGAGCAGACATCCCTCCGACGTCCTGTGCTAACCAACAGACTCTGCCTTTTACGAGGCCCAGGCCGTCGTGCTGAGCAACATGGGCCAGCACAAGCAGGCACTGGAGATTTACGTGTTCAAGATCAAGGACGACGTCAAGGCAGAAGAGTACGTGCAGCTCGTGTGGTTCCAGGCCTGGTGGTCCTGCTAACAGGACAGATACTGCAACCGCATCCACGCGGCGCGAGAAGCCGCCCGCAGCGCAGCCAAGGCGGCCCTGCCCATGTCGCCCCGTCTGGGGCCGACAGGCGGCGGCGGCAGCGGCGGCGGCGGCGGCGCTGGAGCTGGCACCGGCGGAGGAGCAGCGGCCACCGGAGCCGGCGGCCGGCGGACGCTGCGTCGTCTGCCGTCGCTGGGCTCGGCGATCGACGACGGGGCCTCGAGCGTCGGGGTCAGCGCGAGCGCGGCCGAGGCGGACAGCGGCGAGGACGAGGACGACGGCGTGGACGGCGAGAGCGTGAGCATGAGCGTGAGCGGCAGCGCCCGGGGCAGCGCCCGAGATAGTGCCCGGGGCAGCGCCATGGGCAGCAACGGCAACGGCAACGGCAGCGGCATCGGCAGCGGCATCGGCAGCGGCATCGGCATCGCCGGCGGAAGCGGCAACGGCCACGGCGGCAGCAGCAGCACGGCGACGCACGTGACCGCGGCAGCGCACGTGACCCAGACGCCGTCGATCTACCACACGCTGCTGTCGCTGTACCTGGCGCCGGCGCCGCCGCACCGGCCGCAGCTGGGGCCGGCGCTGGACCTGCTGTCGCGGCACGGGGCGCGGCTGCCGGCGTCGTCGACGCTGCGGCTGATTCCGGACGGGCTGCCGGTGGCGGAGCTGGCGGCGTACTTTCGCGGGCGCATGCGGGCGGCCCACAGCGCGGTGCACGACAGCCGCATCGACCGCGGCCTGCGGCAGACGGGCGTGCTGGCAGCGCAGGCGGCGCTGCTGCTGGGCGCGGACGAGAGCGGGCGGTCGGGGCGGAGCCGGCACGTGGTGGTGGGCGAGGAGCGGGCGTGCGGCGTGTGCCACAAGCGGCTGGGCGGCAGCGTGGTGGCGGTGCTGGCCGACAATGCGGTGGTGCACTACGGATGTCTGAACCGGACGGCAGGACGAGAGCGGGTAGGATGGGGGAGGGGGTGATGGGGGGGGGATGATGGGGGAGGGATGGCAATGACGAGACTTGGAAATATCAGATCAAGAGCACATAGGAAGACGACGGCAAGACGATGGCAGACGATGGTAGACGATGGCAGACGATGGCAACAGCAGAAGCGAGAAACAGGCGCAGACGTAATGACAAGAGGTTATGAAGCAGTAGTGTGCATGTATGAGTAGATGGGTTGCAGACTGGTTTGCTGAGCTTGTAGCTGATTCCACCGAGCCAGCTGTCATCAGCTGTCAACAGCTGTCGGTTGTGTGTCAACTGCCAGCTGCCACTCCTCCCCTTACTCCTCCACCATCTCCTCGCCGTAGTTGGCCTCCTCCTTCTGGGCGGCGTCGGCATCCGCCGAGCGGCCGGCGTCGACCACCATGCGGGCCGTCAGCTCGCGGTTGACATCGGCCTGGACGGCGGCGACGGCCGCGCGCAGGGCAGCGAGATGGCCGGTCTTGGCCGTGGCGGACGACGCAGACGGGCCGGACAGCACAGAGACGGCCGCAAACGGCTCGTGGCCGGGGCTGTGGTAGACGGCCGAGAGGGTGGGCGGATCCATGGTGCTTGTAGGAGCGGTTGAGGTCGAGGCGAGCGCCGGGTCGAGTCGAGCGTCGAGCATCAAGCTTGTCCACCTGGCTGA
Source organism: Grosmannia serpens (assembly GCA_029299595.1). Taxonomy (NCBI): domain Eukaryota; kingdom Fungi; phylum Ascomycota; class Sordariomycetes; order Ophiostomatales; family Ophiostomataceae; genus Grosmannia; species Grosmannia serpens. The sequence goes on from JANSMH010000182.1 coordinate 44,666, forward strand.
CTATCGATCGGCTTCTCTGAGATACACCGCCCGGCAAAAAGCGACCACGTGATTGGCCCACGCTGTCTTTAAGGCTAAAGGCTAAATGTATGAGTACTTACTCCGTACTGTATATCCTAGCACTGGTCCTGCCACCGACACGCCGAGCAAGGACAAGCTGCTCGAGAGGTTCTCTGGGTGGGGAGAATACAGTCCCATCAATCCCATGTTACTCTGTCCTCCGCAGTCGGTGAGAACGCTCCCTCAACCACGTCCCTAGGCCCACCCAACATTGGGCTGGACCAGCCCAGCCAGCTGTGGAGACCATCACGTGTGATTGTTACCTAGGTTTCAGTACAAATTCGTACCTTGGCCAATGTACTATGTATCGCACCTGCCGCAGAAAGCTGTCCTGCCGTGCTCCCCTGCGCGCCTTCCCTCTCGTCCGCCCAAACGTCCAGACGTCCTTCCGTCGTCGTCGCCCAGAGTTTGTCAGAGTCTCGATCAAGCAGCATCGCAGCCCGACGCCCACGGCAATCCCTCGACGACGGAGACGAGCGAGACCCTCGGTGCCGTGCGGCCCATTGGGGAAGCTTGTCTTTGGGGCGAGGGGAGCCGCCCACGCAGCAAGGGTTTGCCCGTCAGCCGCTCTGGCTCCCTGCGCTGGCCGAATCCGAAAGAAAGACTGCCAAAAAAAAAAAAAAAAAACCTCCCCAGACATCCGAGACGAAGAGAAGAGACGACGAGACCAGCAGGCCACGGCAACGACGACACGCCCGACACGGGACAGATGTCCGATTGCCGCTGACCGCCGGCCCCCGCCCCTCCTCCCCTGGACTCTGCTGCACACTGCTGGCAGTGGCACAAGGCGCATAGCGGCAAGACAAGGCCCCTGCGACCTGCGACCTTCTCTCTGATCGACCCCCCCTCTGTACGAGCACGGTCGTCCCGGGAAACCAGATCCCCCAGGCGCGGCCCCCGTCGCCATGCAGCCCTCGCGAGCACCCCGCGGCCCCGGCAGCTTCTCGCCGCTGCCGTCGCAGGCCGCCACGATCGCCACCACCACCACGGCCGCCTCGACGGCCGCCTCGTCCGCCTCGTCGCCTCCCTCGTCGCCCGAACCCGTCTACGGCCATCCGCAACGACCGGCCGCCGCGGCCGCCCCGGCCTCGCCCTCGGCCCCGACGCGCACCCCTCTGCAGCCGCCGCCGCCGCCGCCGCAGCGGTCGCCCCGTCCGTCGGGCCACATGCGCTCGCGCCGCATCAACTCCACCTCGAGCGACGAGAACGTGTCGGCCATGCCGCCCCCCCTCACCATCAACAAGGCCCGCCAGCCACACTCCCAACAGCAGCAGCAGCAGCAACAGCAGCCGCAGACGCCGTCCTCCTACGCCTCCTTTGCCGCCGGTGCCGCCTCGGCCGCCGGCCTCTCGCCCGCGGCCACCACCAGCCACAGCAACAACAACAACAACTACTCCCGTCCGGCTGCCACGCTGGCCACGTCCGCTGCCGCTGCCGCCACCGCGCGACAGATCGCCTCCGCGGCTGCCGCCGCTGCCGCCTCGGCCGTCGGCTCCTCCTCCGCGTCCACCATCACCGCCGCCGCCGCCGCCCACGACCTCCGCACCGTCTCGCCCCTGACCCTGCCGCCCAGCCCGGGCAGCCGACACGAGGGCACACCCGCGAGCCCCGTCGCGTCGTTCAAGCCGGCCGCCGGCCACACGCGCAAACACTCCCAGACGGCCGGCCTCTTTGACGCCACCCTGCCGTCCACAAACAGCGGCAACAACCTCTCCCAGGTGATCAGGGCCCAGCAGCAGCAGCAGCAGCAGCAGCAACAGCAACAGCAACAGCAACAGCAGCAGCAACAGCAGCAACAGCAGCAGCAGCAGCAAAAGCAACAACAACACCACCACCAGCAGCAGCACCAACAACAGACATCCACACCGACAACAACCTTTGGCAGACCCGGTGGCAGGTCCACGTCTTCGCCCCCTCCTGCTCCACGTGAGCTCAACGCCAGCCAGATCGCTGCCCAGGCGGCCGTTCTACACCAGCAGCAGCAGCAGCAACAACAACAACACCAGCAACAGCAGCAACAACATCATCAACAACAACAACAACAACACCAGCAACAACAACAACAGCAGCAGCAGCAGCAGCAACAACAACAACAGAGCCAAAGCCAACAGCTGCATCCGCAGCAGCAGCCACAACAGCCACAACACACGCGTCAACGGTCACAAACCGTGCCCATGCCCGGCGAGTCGTACGAGAGCGCCTTTGTCCCCCACAAGAGAAGCAGCGCCGCGCTCGTGGCCCCGCCGACCCTCAGCCTGACCGAGGCCAGCGGCCCCAGCGACAGCGGCTTCGACAGCATGTCCTACCACAACGGCCTGCTGGGCGGCCACGCCTCGGCGGCCCAGGCGGCTGCCAGCGTCGTCTTCTCGCGGTCCGGCGCGCCCGGCTCGCCCAAGGCCGCGTCGCCACACTCTCCACACTCGCCGAAGCCGCCGCAGCCGTCGTCGCACCAGCCGCCGCTGCCGCCGCCGCCACCGCCGCCCCCGCCGCCCGAGAAGAAGCTGGAGAAGAGCAAGGTCAAGCTGTTCTCGCGCCCGGGCAAGATCTCCGTCAAGGGCGACCCCCGCGACAAGCCGCTGCCGAGCCCCAGCAAGATGGGCTTCTCGTCCGCCCTGGCGTCGCTGCAGCGCGGCAACTTCAACACTGCCGGCATCGAGGCCGCCGTCCAGTCGTCGTTCTACAGCATGAACAACGCCTCCGCGGCGACCATCCGCCCGTCGGACCCGTCGCTGACGCTGGGCCTGAGCAGCGGCATCGCCGGCGGCGGCAGCAGCGGCAACCTGGGCGGCGCATCGGGCAGTGCTGCTGGCATGGGCCTCGGTGGCAGCAGCAGCGGAGGCGGCGGCAGCGGCGGTGGTGGTAGTGGTGGTGGTGGTGGTAGTGGTGGTGGTGGTGGTGGTGGTGGTGGTGGTGGTGGCGGCGTCGGCATGGGCATAGGCATGGGCAGCAGCAGCAGCAGCATGGCAGCCATGCCGGAGAAGGAGGCCAAGGAGAAGAGGCACCACTTCCTCTCGCGGCAGAAACACAAGCTGGGCAAGGACAAGGACGACTTCCACCTGCCGCTGTCGTCGGCGGCCAGCAACTCGCGGCCGACCGATCCGCACGCCCCCAACAGCCTCTACAACTTCAGCCTCCCCGTCGGCAGTCCCGGGCCGGGGGCGACGACCTTCAAGGGCATGAGCGCCCTGGACCTGCGCCACGGCGGCCGGGGCCTGCGCGACAAGAAGAAGGACAAGGAAGAAAAGGCGGCAGCGGCCGCGGCGGCGGCAGCAGCGGCCGCGGCGAGCGATGTCGACGGGTCCCTCAGCGGCATCAGCATCAGCGGAGGTGCCGGTGGCGGCATGGGCGGCGGTGGCGGCGGCGGCGGCGGCGGCGGCAGCGACTGGCCGGGACCGAGCAGCTACGGGTCGGCTGGCGGGACGGCATCGAGCTTCCTCAGCGAGACGGCGGCCGACGCGGTCAAGTTCGGCTTCAACAACCTGAGCTACGACGACGCGTGGCCGTACCTCAAGGCGAAGCTGCAGGTCATCTTTGAGGGCGAGGATCTGCGCATCCCCATTGAGCATCTCAACCGCATCGTCACGATGCACATCCAGTACTGCATCCAGCGCCGGTCGCCCAACATCATCCTCGAGGACCTGCGCGAGCTGCTGGCCGCCGGCTTCGCCACCATCGACCGCACGCTGCGCAAGACGCCCGAGGACCGGCTGATCCCGGCGCTGGTCGAGCTGTGGCTGTTTACGTTTACGAGCATCCTGCCCTACATGCAGGCCGTCTTCCTGCCGCTGGACCTGGAGTTTGCCGGCAGCGGCACGCTGCTGTCGCCCGAGCAGGCGCGCGACTTTTGGGGCGGCGTCGCCGGGACGGCAGGGACGGCAGGGGGGCCGGCCGGGGGGACGGCGCCGGCCGAAACGAAGCCGGGGGGGGCGGCCGGCGTGGTGTCGCCGGTGGCGGCCGTGCTCGACGTGCGGCGGCTGGTGCTGGCCGCGTATCGGGACGCGGTGATCCTGCCGCGCTACGACACGCTCAAGCCCATCTTCTCGCGGCTCTCGCTCGAGTTTCTGCCGCAGTCGCTGACCGGCATGATGGCCAAGACGCACAAGGCGGCCGGGTCGACGTCGACGCCGATCCCGATCAAGCAGAAGAAGAGCCGGTCCAACTCGGCGCTGGCGCAGCAGTACCAGATGGCAGGCGGTGGCGGTGCGCACAGCTACGGCAGTTTTGGCAGCGGCGGCTATCTGCCGCAGCCGCAGCACATGTTGTCGACGTCGCTGGGCGCGGTGGCCGCCGAGACGACGCGGCCGGGGACGGCGACGAGCGCGGATCCCAGCGTGTCGGCCGGCAGCTACAACTCGAGCAGCACGACGCTGTTTGGAGGGGGGAGCGGCAGCGCGAGTGGGGGGGGAGGAGGAGGAGGAAACGCTGGAAACGCTGGTTTCGGTTCTGCCGCTTTCGGCTCGGCCGGCGCAGACGGACGGGGACGGGCCATCAGCAACGTGTCGTTTGGCAGCGGCAGCGAGCCGCGGCCGGCGCTGTCGCTGGGCCACCCGGGCAGCGTGCGGGAGCAGAACGTGGAGGACAGCAAGCAGGTGACGGACATGGTGGGGCGGATCCTGCAGTGCATGAGCGTGCTGGCGGGCGTGGGCGTGGCGGGCGACGGCAGCGACGAGGGCAACAAGATGGTGGAGGAGCTGAGCCGGCTGCTGAAGCTCAACTGGTTGGGCCGCGGGCGGACCGGCCGGAACCGACGCGGCATGGTGGGGGGTCGAGTGCGGCGAGGCGGCGAGCTGGCTGGAGCAGGGATGCGGGAGACGGCGGGTGTTGTGTAGGGGGCGGTTGGTGGTGGAGGTGGTGGGGGGTGGGTGGTTGGTGGTGATGGGAGGGTGGGATGGGGTAGATGGTTGATGGTGATGGTGATAGTGAACCGGTCAGCCGGTGAGCCGGAGACGGTGAGCCGGAGACGGTGAGCCGGAGACGGTGAGCCGGTGAGCTGGAGACGGAGGCGGAGACGGACGGTGACGGACGGGGATGGTGACGGTGAAACGGTGCTGAAACGGAGACGGACGGTGACGGAGACAACGACCGAGACGACACGGCTGTCACCGACACGACTCACTGACACGAATCACCGACACCACTCACCGACACCACCCGCCGACGACTCACCGAGATGGAGACAACGGCACAACGCGAGCGTAGGCTGGCTTACATACGGAACTCACTCGCTGGATCTTATATACGGAAGCTCAGGAATCATGGACGGCTACAGGTATCTTAGTACGGCGTTGGATAGGCAATCACGAAACTGGAGGCAATGCGGTTTGATGCAATGTATTGAATGGTCTTGTCTAAAAGCGCTGTCATACTACGACACTCGGTCCCTGCAAACGTTAGCCGTTGCCCACTGCACACAAAAACATGCGTGTCGTTCTCTTTAATCAGACATCCAAGGAAGAATTCGCTCTCATGTGCGATCCGTTAGATTAGGCTCTGGTGGATGCTCGAGTGGAAACTGCGAATGTAGGAAAATGTTTCATCATGCAAAGAGACGACACGCAAAACATGAAAAGGTACGAACCTGGAGTGGTGCTGGCTGGCATCAGAAGAGCTGCGGCGGCGATCTACTACTTTGCACGTTAGCAAACGTCTCGACAAGACTGGGATCGGCACGCGAGACGGTCCACGCAAAGAGCGGCTCAGACGTAACAATACTGGCAAGTAACAGGCTGCCCCGTCCCGAGGGTACAGAGCAGCCCGAGACAGTCTGTGCTTCGTCATGGTCGATTCTGCTGGGAAAAGAAGACATGTGTTTAAAGTGTCATCAGGGCCGATGGGGAAGGGGGAACTTTGCGTGGAGCAGTGCACAGAACGAGGGGAGCGCGCAGAAGAAGCTTACCGAAGAGGCTGCGAGTTCCTCCCCCCTCCCCCCGTGGTGCCGATGCGCCCCATGTCACGACACTTGTGCGTTTGGGCGGCGCCACAAAGGAGGGGGGACTCGGGGAGGCAGAGAGAGAGGATGAGAGTGTGGACGAGTGAAAAAAAAAAAGAGATGCAGGCCTCGCTAGATATTTTTATAGCTCTCTGCACGGCCGGCCCGCTTTTCGCTCTGCGTGAAAATTTGCATTGGCCACGGAGCGTATTCTTCCGGTGAGGGTCGCACGTGACTGTGGACGTACACTAGAAACAAGCACGTGACTGGAGAAGCGTGACACACTGGAAGTCCAGCACGTGACTGCCACAGTCCAAACGTATCCAAACGTTTCCAAACGCGATCAAACGCCATGTTTGCCATTCCAGCCGCCAACGGGAGCACATGCAGCCAGAGCTGCGGCCTAAAATGAACAGGAATAAAAAATTAAATCGGAAAACACAAACGGGATGCTTGATTGGAGCCTGTGCCACGCAAACAGAGCGTCGTAGTCACGCCTTCCTTGTGCCTCTCTTTCTTCTCTCTCCTCTGCTTCTCCTCTACTGATACTCTGCTTCTCCTCTGCTTCTCCTCTGCTTCTCCTCTCCGTCTCTCCTGCGTCTCTCCTCCATCTCTCCTCCAACTCTCCTCCATCTCTCCCTCCTTTGCCTCCTCCCCCAGAGCTGCAGTGGATCCCCGCCTGCCGCCGAGTCCGCTTTTTCTGCCGCCAGCCACCCTCTACGCTCCCAAGAGCTGGCCCAAGAGACTCGCGGCTCCTCAGGCACTCAGCCCGTCGGTCTGCACTCTTCCTCTCGCGTCTGCCACGGCTTCCTCGCCCTGCCTCGCCCTGTCACACCTTCCCGTCCCTCTGTTTCCTCCTGCTCTACGGCCCCCCCCCCCCCCCCCCCCCCCCCCCCCCCCCTCCCCCCCTCCCGATTCATGCCCCCCCCCCCCCCCCTCTTTT
>JANSMH010000183.1:0-51221 GCA_029299595.1 Grosmannia serpens
GGAGGGGGGGGGGGGGGGAGGGGGAGGGGGGGAGAAAGGGGGGGGGAGGGGGGGGGAGGGGGGGGGGGGGGGGGGGGGGGGGGGGGGGGGGGGGGGGGGGGGGGGGGGGGGGGAAATGAGAGAGAGCAGGAGGGGCATGAGAAATGGAGAGGCAAAGGGCCTGGTGACAAGCCATGACCACACTATCACGCAACCGAGCGGCCCATGACTGATTGCTGTGGATCGCGGCCGGCGGTCCTGGCGGTGGTGCCGGTTCCGGCGAGCTGCGGGTGGAGGTCGAGGTCGACCGACGGAGGACGAGAGAACGAGAGAAGCTTTGAGGACGCAGTGGCCGTTGCGTACCTCTGGCACCGTTTTGCTGCTCGGCTCTCCGGGCACCAGGGCGAGTCACGTCGGCCGCGCATGAATAATGCGATTCGGGGCCGTTTTCGCCAGCGGGCCACTAGCCGTTTGCCTAGGCCTCTTTTTGGGGGCTCTACAACGATAGTGCTGCCTCTTTTTTTTTTTTTCCGTCTCGCCGGCCGCTGCCGAAATTGCCCGTGTTCACCACACGACTGGCCATCTGTGCCAGCAAAACAGCCGACACCCAGGACGGCCGTCGCGGTGCTTGTATTTCCCGCACCACGTCAGGCCTGCAGGCGGCCATGGGGCCCCGTGGGCACGAGCACTCGTACCGTGCATCGCGGTGATGCGCTGCTGCGACGTTCTGATGCCCAGCCAGGGCTCTGCATGACGTCATGCGTTGGCGCCAGGGTGGCACGACTGCCTTGCCCGGCCAGCAAGCAGGAGCACGTCCCGCCGCTCCTGCTCAAAAGGGCCGCGGGCGCTTGGCGACGAAGGAGCGAGTAGCTCCATCTGGCCAGGCCGCTGATCGGTCGGGCAGGCGTGGTGCTCCTGGTTTTACCAGCCGTTTTGCCGGAAGGCTCGGGGGGGGGAAGGAGAGCGAGAAAAAAAAAAAAAAAGAAAAGAGAAAAAAAGAGAGAAAACTTTTGCGACGCACTACGCCCCGTCCTATTCGGGCGACCAGGATGCGACCATGCGCGATGTGCTGCTGCATTCTGCCGCACGCCCAGGGTACCCGCGTCGGACGAGCGAGATACATGACGCAGACGTCTCGGTCGCCCGCAGAGACGACGGCTGGCCCGCCCACAGCGTCTGCCCCACCCCCCTGTAGCGTAGCGCATATGCCGCTAGAACCAGCGCCCGTGACAATCCCCAGAACCGTGTATCCGCCGCGTCTGTGGGCTTTTGCAGTGTGTCAGGCGTGCCCCACTCTTCTGCTCTCCCGCTTTTCCTGCCTGTTTCCGGTCTTTCTTTTCTTCTGCTTTTCCCGTCTTTTTCCCTGCTGCCGCCTGCACATGCCTCCAGAGCAGCCCGTCGCCGCCAATGGCCCCGTCTGCACTCGCCTTCTCGCCCTCTCGCCCATGCTGCCACCGCCTCCCTCCAAGGCCTGTCAGCAGGCCTATCTCCGGCCCTGCCGGCCTTTACCCGCCCCCCCTCCCAATAAGGCTGCTCCGACCAACCAGCGGCTTCCATGCCCAACCTACGGGGCTCCTTCCACTGGCTTCCAACGTGATGCTGCTGCATCCTCTGTTCCCTTTAATATGCCCGGCACATCCCCCCCCCCCGTCTCTCCTTCCGACATCGAACCCCCCGACACAGCCTCCTTCTCCTACGTCTTCTCGTCCAGAGCAAAATCTATACAGGCAGAATCCCCAGAACCGGCAGCACCAGCAAAACCGCCAGAACCACCAGGACCGTCAGAACCACCAGGACCACCAGAACCACCAGAACCACCAGAACCACCCAGACCAGCCTCTCGTCATAGCCACAGCTCACTCGCAGCCTTGTTCTACCACACGCCGCCCACTCTCCACACACACTCTTCCTAGAACGTGCCCACCAAATCTCTGCCACCCACACAACTTCGCCCTCTCCACTTGAACCCACCATCCTAAACGGCTCAAGTGCCATACCACACCAGTCATACGGAGTGCTCTTCCTCCCGCGAACAGGGACACCGACCCGGACAGACCCTACATATTAGTCCTCGCTCATATCTACTCTTTGTACCCGTACATTCGCAGTCCCTCCATTAACCGACCTCTTCTCCCCTCCTCTCCCCACCTCTCCCTCTATCTCTCCTCTCCTCCCTCTCCCTCTTTTCTACCTCGCCCAAGACTCTTTTCTTCCTCCTCCTCCTCCTCCTCCTTCTCTCCCACCTATACCAAGACCCTACCTCCTACCTACCTACACATCTTCCCAGATCACTCCCAGATCACTCTCAGATCGAACCCACTCTGTCTCCCCCCTCTCCCCCCCCCCTCCATCGCCACAATGACAACAGAGGTTCAGGTCGCTGCTGCGGCGCCACAGGCTGCTGCCCCCAATGACACCATCACCACCCCCAGCGGCTCCAGTGCGCGCAGCAGCGAGACGCTCAACGAGAAGGATGTCAAGATAGATCCGGCCCACAAGTCGTGGAAGAAGTTTCACGCCAGGCACCACGCCAGGCACAGCGCCACGGTCGTTGCCGAGCGCTCGGCCTCCACCAAGCGCTCCAAGACCTTCTGGACCTCGTTCAAGTTCCTCTGCAACCTGACCGAGAAGGAGGTCGATGACTTTATGGCCTCCTACGTCATCTACAACCTGGACTGGGCCGACGAGGCCCAGATGGTGGCCGCCCTCGGCCCGGACTACAAGCAAAAGGTCGGCGACTGCTTGCGCGTCTACTACGGCGTCCTCAACCACCTCTGTGCCCTCGGAGACGTGGAGAAGATGTACATCCCCCCATTGATGGACAAGCACGTGTCCGTCCTCGACAACCAGCTGCTGTACGAGGAGTCCATCGCCCGCGACATTGAGATCAAGAAGGGCGACCGCGTCCTCGACCTGGGCTGTGGCCGCGGCCGCGTGGCCGCCCACATGGCCAAGTTCTCGGGCGCCAACATTGTCGGCCTCAACATCGACCCCAACCAGCTCGCCCAGGCCCGCTCCTTCACCAAGGAGCAGGGGCTCCAGAACGAGTTTGTCGAGTGGGACCAGAACAACCTGCCCCTGCCCTTTGAGGACGCCAGCTTCGACGCCTTCTACGAGATCCAGGCCTACAGCCTGTGCAAGGACCTGCCCGCCATGTTCCGCGAGGTCTTCCGCATCCTGAAGCCGGGCGCCAAGTTCTCCATGCTGGACTGGGTGAGCCTGCCAAAGTACGACCCGGCCAACCCGGAGCACGCCAAGCTCATGCGCGCCGTCAAGCCGCTCATTGGCGCCGTCGGCACGCCCACGCCTGCCGGGCTCGAGAAGGCGCTGACCGACGCCGGCTTCCAGGTGCTGCGCTCCGACAACGCCAGCGTCGGCGGCCTGCAGGCGCCGCTCATCGACAAGGTCGACATCTACTTCCGCGCCATGCGCCAGATCATCTTTGGCCTGATCCGCCTACACATCCTTCCCAAGCACTTCCGGACGCTCCTCAACCGCTTCAGCCAGGACGGCCAGGCCTTTGTCAAGATGGACAACATGCGCCTGATCACAACGAGCTACCGCATCATTGCCGTGAAGCCGGCGCAATAGGCGTGCTACGAGGGAGTCGGAAAGAAAAAAAAACCGATGCAGGAGAGCGTCAGCCACACACACCCGCCCTCCCTTTACACCCCCCCCCCCCTTTTACACCCCCCTCCCCCCCATGCATGGCCGGCAGAAACCGGCCGGAGATCAGAGCAGCCGCGTCGCGACGAGAAGAGGATTGCAGCAGTTAATGGGGTGAAGGAAACGAGAACAGCAACGGCATTGGTTGGGCGTCATTTGGCATTCTTTTTTTTTTATTCATTTCCGGTGATTTGTGTGTTCCAGTTACATGTGCACTCCTAGTTCCCTTGTTCAACATACCCTTCTTTGCTCTCTTTAATATAGATCTTAGAGATATCCATCGTGCCCACGCGACACGAATTTTGTACTGTTTAAATATAATGGACCCGAATTTGGACCAACAAGCAGTTGTTAGAATTTAGCGTTGTCATTATTCCTTTTTGCGGGCCCCATCGCGTCAGGAAAGAAACAACGTTGAAGGTCCGCTGTGGAGCGTGGAGTAGAGCTAAAAAAGCCAGGGTTGTCGTTTTTTGTCTCCCAATTGTCTCCGGAACTCGGTACCTCCGCTAAGACCGAGAAGTGGATCGGGCTCTCCGGGCGTTCCTGTTTCCCGGCCGAGCTCGGACAGGTGATTATCTCGATCCATCTGGATGCATTATTCAGCAAATGTAAATAAGCACGACGAAAGCGATGGAAATCGGACGATTCCTGCCACGTGACAACCTTACGACGGAAAAATAGCAGGAATCCGGCAGAGTCCGGCAAATCTCGATCCACACAGCGCTGACTAAAGCGGGATCGTTTTTCCTGCCGGGAAGGTCTGCGCAAACGACAAGTGGAATAAGGGCCAACGGCGCGCGAGGATCGCGGGTCTCTGGGACAGCTTCACTGACGACGGCGAGCGCCATCCAGCGGTGAAGAAAATGGGACGGGCGCCGACGAGCGGGTACTGCCACACCTGCCGGCAGCGGCGGGTCAAATGTGATAAGGGCCGGCCAGCGTGCCAGCGCTGCATGCGGTCTGGCCACAACTGCCAGGGCTATGAGCCGGTGCTGCGCATGCAGAGCCATGCCGCCGTGGCTGGAGCGGCGCCTGGGACGACCCGGCTGGGCAGGATCCAGGCCATGACGTCGTTTCCCAGCGCGATCGCCGATGGAGGAGCCGCTGGCCAGACGTGCGCTTCCTCCTCGGGCAGGCAGAAACGAGCGACGTGGCACGCAGACAGGCAGACCACCAGGGCGGCTCGCACCACCCCACCTGGACGTGGCGGCCCCGTCGCAGGATCGGCCGTGCCGGGCGGCTTCCGCGAGCGCGGCAGGGATGCAGGAGCCGCGCTGAGCCGCCCTCGCGCGCTCAGCCTCGTCGGGTTTGCCGACGACATGGCCTTTGCCTACTTTTTCCAGTCGTACGGCTGGATCAACATGTACAGCCTCCTGCTGCAAGACGGCGCCCTGCGCGGCTGTCTGGAGGACGGAGACCTGGCCCGCGACAGCCTCCGCGCCCTCTGCTACGGCCTGCTCGGCCGCGACCAGTCTATATACCCTCTGCAGGATGCGGGAAGGAGGGCGTACGGCCGGGCCATCCGGAATCTGCGCACACGGATCGCGACCACGTCCATGGCCGATCTGGCCACGCTGGTGAAGCCCATATGCCTGATGGGCTCGTATTCGGTGTGTATGCCGGAAGTTTGATGGCCGGCCAGGCGCCGTGCTGACCTGGCGTGCAGGTGGCCGTGGACCAGGACTTGCGGTTCACACACCATGCTGCGCTGGCACACGTGCTTGAGTTCTGCGGACCAGAGCTTTTCCAGTCTCCCAGGCTGCTGCCCGTGTTTGAGTCTATTCGGTGGACCCTGGTAGCGTAGCCGTCCCTCGCGTTGTTTTTCGATGTGGCTTCTGGTGTTGGCATGGCTAACGCGGCCGCGCAGATCTCAGACGCCATTGTCCGTCGCCAGGGGACGTTTTTGGAGCGGCCAGAGTGGAAGTCGGTGCCGTGGGCCGCCTGCCCCGAAGCAAAGAGCTGCACGGACAAGCTGCTGGACGTCCTGGCCTCTCTTCCGGCCATTCTGCAGGGCGTCTGGGGCATCCTGAGCGACCGTTCCCAGTGGGCCCTGAGCGGCGGGCCGCGGATCGAGCAGCCCGACACGGTGGCCAGGCTGCAGGGCCTCGTGCGCGACCTAGAGGCTGGGGGCGACGCGTGGCGCCGGGCGTGGGAGGCGGCCCATCCGGAGCTTGCGCACCGCGTCCTGGCGTGGGCGTTCTTCCAGGCCGCGGACGACACGTACCAGCCGGGAGTCGCCGGCGTGCATGGCCCTGACGTCTTTGACACGCTGCTCGCCGACCGGCTGGACCAGCCTGCCTCCGCTTTGGTGGACGGCGTTGGCAGCTGGGCGGAGGCGCCGGGGGACAGCGCCGTGGCGGCGGCGGCGGCGGCGGCCGGGCTGATGCAGGACGCGGCCCTGTATGCGACGGTGCTGGTGTGGACGACGCGTCTGGACAGGTATCTGGCCGGCGCCGCGCGCTCGCCGTCGTGCATCGACTTTATGGCGGCGCCGTTCCGCACGCGCTGCGGCTGCTGCGCGACGCCGCCGATGCGGCCGTGCGAGACGGTCCCGCCGACGACGCGTGCCGGTGCTGCCGGTGCTGCCACGGCATGGAACGCGCACGCGTGCGTCCTGGCTGGGGCTCCCGTACGCGTCCGCCCAGAGCAGTCGTCGTCGTCGTCGTCGTCGTCGTCGTCGTCGTCGGGGCTGTCCGACTGTCCTGCCGGCCGGCGCGGGCCAGACCCCGGCGGACTGCACCCGGACGTGCTGCTGCCCGGCGACGTGCGCTTCGTCGCGCAGCTGCGCATCCTGTCGTGGCTGTGCGGCCGCTTGCCGGCCACGCGCAGCCTCGTGCTGCGCACCCTGGCCGCCATCGGGCTCGGCCACTGCGCCCACGACGTGCGGCCTGCCGACGGCATCGCCGAGGTGGCTGCGGTCGCGGTCGTGCGCGTCCTGGACGGCGCCGGCTTCGACGGCTCGGCCAACGTGCTGCTGCGGCGCTATCGGGGCGGGACAGGGGCTGCTTCTCCCTGATCGGTCATGTCTCTATGGCTGCATACGACAAGAGGCTGGGAATTCACGTGCACTCTCGCAGGAGCAGCAGTCCGATAGAGGTGTCGGTGTCTCGCACCTTCCGTTCTCGTCGAAAGAGGACAATACAAATCGGGGAGGAACAGCCGGCTTTGCCCCTAGTGCATGCCTGCCTCACATCACGTTTTCGCTCGACAACTAGACGCTGCATCTATTTTGGTCTGGCATACGTCCTCGTCTCGGTTCCCGAACGGCCTCTTCCTCTTGCATGCCCGATCACACCGATCTAGACAAAACACCCGAAGCGGAGGAACGGGTCTTTCCCCATTCCAGCATTCCGGACATTCCGGGTCGCTGCTACGAGAGAAACCCTTCCCAGTGGCAATGAATGCTGGCGGCCACATGATGGTCAGATACGAGAAGGCGTGGCTGCACACGAGAATGCGCGTTAACCTGCTTTCTTGTGTCTACATCACGAGGTTAGCAACAAGACTCCCATTGGATGGATGGCTGCGGCTCGACGTCAGCTCGGTCCGAGTGGGCTCACGAAGGGTATCAGCCCTCTGCTGACTTCGTATTCGCCCTGTTGTGCTGCAGTCGATCTCCCCAAATTAGGTCCGGCTTGGCATGCGTCATGTGGGGAAGGGGAGACGGCCTTGTCTCATCTGTTGGCTGCCTCACGTTGGGGCTTCCCAGACAGCAACGCGGGCTCCTTGCTGCATCGTGCATGAGGCTTCGGCAAATGGTCCCATGGAAGCGAGACAGGCTGAGCCAGACGGGGCATATGCGGTGTCGTCCGAACCCTCCCTCTCTAAACGTCCTTGGCCGTATAAGCTTGCCGACTCTCTCGGAAGTGGCGGCTGACAAGTGTCTGACCACCAACAACTCTATCGAGTTCCCGATGGCAATGTGGGGAAGCTGATTCGACACAATTGCGGATCTGCTCTACGACAACCCGCCACCGACTTGCCGATCCTCAAAACTGACCATCTCGAGGACTGAGCCCGATGTCTTGCTGGCGCTTCGTATTCGGAAAAGAAGCAGAGGTCTGTGTCTTGGCATGTGTCACTATGTCTCCGTCGGAGCTCGTGATTTCCGTCTCGCTTTGGGTCGTCCGATGGGCATAAAAGGCACATGTCTGCCGACCTGTGGTGCGTTCGGAGGAGCCAGCTCAGAGCAAGGCACAGCCAAACAACCGCACAAAACATAAACAGCCATCGACATGTCCAAGTCTGCCCTCTACGCAACGCTCGGCCTCGTGGGCCTTGCCATGGCAGACCTGCAGAGCTGCGGCGACAAGCAGTACGACCCGGCGCAGTACGTCTGCTACGACGACAACTTCCTGTGCCCCATCGTGGCCGGCGAGGCGCTCTCGTACTGCAGCGGCGCGTGCTACAGCAGGTTCATGTACACGTGCACCGACAACGCGCTCGTGCAGCTGCCGACGCTGGCGGCCGGCACGCCCTTCACGCTCACAGCGTCGAACCCGGCCGCCGCGGCCGTCGACGGCCTGGCCGTCAACGCCTGCGGCCTGCGCTGGAACGTCGGCGGGCCGCTGTGCACGTACTGCCCCTCCGACGTGGTGAGCAGCTGTCCGGCCGGCGACAGCATGGTCGTGACGGCCGGCTCGTCCTCTGCTGCGCCCTACGCCATGGACGTCGAGGTGCCGGGCGGCCAGCAGATCTACCTGGACGCCAGCTGGGCCGTCGGCTACACCCAGGCGCACTCGGCCTACGTGCCGTCGGGCTCTCTCCAGGGCGGCCTCGTGGCCTATGACGGCGACTCGGGCGGCCTCGTCAACCTCAACTCGGGCGGCTGGGGCTGGGCCGCCTGCGCTCCCACCGGCACCAACAGCGGCTACACGCTGTACGCGGCCAACGCGACGAACCAGGCCGCGCTGGCCGGCTGCACGCCCGTCAACCTAAAGGTCACTGCGCAGCCGTCCGGGACGGTGGGTGCGTGGCAGTACTCGTGAGCACGTGTGTGCGGGTGCACGTGTGCGGGTGCACGTGATGAGTACGGGAGCATGGGCACGTGACTGGCACGTGATGGAAGGGGAGGAGGATTATATACCTCTTCGGAACTGAATAACGGACTACCTGATACAAGATGAACTGCTTAAATACGCTGGTGTAGTGGATAATACAGATATGACACATGCAATGTACAAGACGGCCTGCTATCCACATGCAACAAAGCGGGCAGCCTGAAAGCAAACTGCCGCTCATCGCTCTGTGGACGCCCCGGCAGCCGTGACGACAGACACGGTCGCCGTGCCCTTTTCGAGGTCTTCGCTGCCGCGCCGATGGGCCGGGCCAGAGCTCGACCAGCCGCGGCCAGCCACGGAGGAGCCGGGCCGCGAGCCGGCCGACTGCCAGTAGGGCTGCAGCATGGAATGGCGAGTTGTCTGCGGGGGCTGGGACAGCCGTGCGGTTCCGTCCTTGTCCTGGCCCGAGTTTGGTCGCAGGTACTCCCCGGCGGCCATGCTGCCGGCCAGCACGACCCTCTTCTTGCGCTCCATCGTGGCCAGGCTGTCGGCGTCGCTGGAGCTGCTGCCGCGGGTGCTGCTGCTGCTGCCGCCGTCGTCGGCACGCTTCCGCTTTTCGGCCGTCTCGCCGGCGGGTCGTGTCCGTGCCGGCTGCCGCTGCTGCTGCTGCTGCTGCTGCTGCTGCTGCTGCTGCTGCTGTGGTGCGGCCCACGGCAGCAGGTGCCAGCGCGAGCCCTGGCGGCGGACGGCGGCATAGACGTGGTGGGCGGCGGCGTAGATGTCGTGGACGGTAAAGGCCATGACGACGAGCGGGATGGAGATGCCGAGGCCGATGCCGAACGTGTACTTGCAGACGTAGGCGACGGTCAGGGTGTCCTGCCAGCTCTTGATCTGGATGGAGAAGAAGGCGGCGATAAAGGACATGGGCAGGAAGACAATGGTGACAATGGTAAAGGCCATGATGGTCTGGCCCTGGCGCGCGGCGATCATGGCGTGGTCGCGCGCGAACCGGGCCTCGAGCGCGTTCGAGTGCTTCTGCTTGAGGTCCAGCAGGTGCGTCAGGCTGAGGTAGATGCTCTCGGCCTGGCGGTCCATGCGCACAATGTCCTTGTGGTGGATCTCGAGCAGCCGTTTCTGGTCACGTGCCCGTCGGCGCGTCTCCGTCATGATGCTGTCGGCCACGCTGTTGTAGACGTTTCCGTTTCCGTTTCCGTTTCCGCTTCCGCCTCCGTTTCCGCTTCCGTTTCCACTGCCACTGCCGTTCCCATTTCCACCACCTCCACCACCACCTCCACCACCACCACCACCCCCTCGACGCCCGCCCTCGGGCCGCAGCTCCTCCAGGATGCTGCTCTCCAGCTCCAGCAGCGTCCCCATCTGGGCGTCCAGGATGCCGGTCAGGATGTTGAGCTCGTCGCGGATGTCCTTGATCTCGGCCAGCAGCGACGTCTCCGTGCCAATGTCCAGCAGGGCGTCGGGAAAGACGGGCGCGGCGTCGTGCGAGCCGCCGGTGGGGGTCAGCGACGGCGACGAGGCCAGCGACGCCGCCATGCCGCCGCCGCCGCCGCCGCCGCCACCCCCCCCTGCCCGCCGCTGCTGCGGCTGCCGGTGCAGCTCCAGCCACTCGGCCGACAGCGCGGACGCCTTGTTGAAGCGCATAAACAGCTCGCTCTCGGTGTTGGTCACCAGGCCGATGGAGCTCTCAAACATGTCGAGGAACTGGTACTCCTGGTCGGCCGGGCGGTAGCGGTCAAACAGGCCGGCGCAGCGGTTCGTGATCAGCATGGCCAGGTCGAACACCGACTGCACCGGCGGCCGCGTCTTGGCGTTGGTGTCCTCGATGATGCCGTCGACCACGTTGAGCGGGTCGCGGCCGGGCTGGTCCCAGCGCTGCGGGAAGCACGTGACCACCAGGTCCTTGCCCAGCACCCACATCCACAGCTGGTCCACCATGTACACCTTCTTTTCCAGGTTGTGCCGCTGGAAGTAGCGGTACACCACCTGGTCCGCGTCCCGGATCGACGTGTCGATGCCGTGGTAGAAGAACTGGTCCAGCGTCCGCCGCGGGTGCAGCGGCCGCGCGTTCTGCAGATAGCCCTTGACCAGCATCACGTCCCGCGGCGAGCCCGCGGGCGGGTCCCAGCCGTGGCGGACGAGGTCGATGGCGTGGCTCATGCGCTGGCGGCGCTCGTCCGTCTCGTAGTGCAAAAAGGGCATCTGCGGTGTGAGCAGGTGGAGGAGGCAAAGCGTGGTCGGGAGTCGGACGGGAACAGGCGAGACGCAGTTGGGAGTCGGATGGGAACAGGCAAAAGTACTCAACAACTTACAAACAGCACAATGATCCCGTTCGCCGACGGGATCTTGGACGTCTCCCAGACGGCAGAGCCCCGAGCCCTGAGCGCCTTGGTGCCCGGCGGATTCCCCGGCGGCCCGTTGGTCCGCTTTGCGCGCCGTCCGTGGCGCTCGGCAATCAGCTCGCCCTTGCCCTTCTTCCTGGCCGGCTCGCCGCCGTCGCTGTTCTGCTGGTCCGGCGCCGCGGACGACAGGGCGGCGCTGCCAGCCATGGCCGCCGTCGCGGTGCCGAGGCCGGCCGGCTGCTCTTCCGGCCGGCTGCCGTCGGCCGACGCCGTCTGCATGGATGGAATCCGGCTGCAGAACGTCCGCATAAAGTGGGCATGGGCGAGCGGGCCGCGATGCTCCTGGTCGAAGCACTTTTCCAGCGCCTTGAAGGGCTCAATGTCGCGGTGGCCGCCCTCGATGAACCACTTGGAGAGCAGCGTCTGTGGCGGGTGAGCAGGAGAGAGAGAGAGAGAAAGAGAGAGAGAGAGACAGAGGGTGCGCAAAAGGGACGGACATGCAGAACGGCCTTACCTCGGCCCATGCGATCTGCACTCGTGTCAGCGCCTTGCACTCCGCTCGCGGCATCAGCAGTCGGATTCGGGGGGGGGGGGGGGGGGCTTACATTGTTGGCCGGCAGATGGATCCAGCGGAACTTGGGCTGGTACTTGATGCTGCTGGTCTGGGTGGCCACCGTGGGCCGGCCGTTGTCGTGGTCCCAGCCGTAGAGCACGTCAAAGACGGAGCGCTTGAAGACCTGGTGCTGCTTGCCGTCGCGGAAGTGGCCAAAGTCGACAATGGTGGCGGTGAAGCCGTCGCAGGCGGCGCGGGCGGCGGGCGAGAGGCGGGCGGCGGCGTGGACGGGCGACAGGAGCCGGACGATGTCGCGGTGGAAGCGCTCGGCGGCGCAGAGCATGGGGGTGCGGTCGAAGCCGTCGCGGGCGTCGAGGCTGGTGTCGTCGCGGGCGAGCAGCAGGCGGACGACGGGCTCGTGGCCGTTGAAGGCGGCCCAGTGCAGCGGCGTCATGCCGTTGGAGAGGGCCGCGTTGGCGCGGGCCCCGGCGTCGAGCAGCAGCCGGACGACGGCCTCGTGGCCGCCCTGCGCGGCGTTGTGCAGCGCCGTCCAGCCGCCGTCGCTGGCCGCGTCGGGATCGGCGCCGTGGCCGAGCAGCAGCCGCACAATGTCCTCGCGGTTGGCCTCGGCCGCCAGGTGCAGCGCCGAGCGGCCGCGGTTGTTGGCTGCGGCCACGTCGGCCGTGGGGGCCGGCGGCGTGCCGTCGTGGCCGTCGTGGCCGTCGTGGCCGTCGTGGCCGCCGCCTCCCAGCAGCGCGTCGACCAGGCCCAGGTTGCCGTTGGCGGCCGCCCACAGCAGCGCCGTGCGGCCGACGGGGTCGCGCGCCTCGAGGCCGACGCCGCCGCGGCCGGCCAGCAGCCGCAGCATCGCGGCCGGCTGCGGCTGCGGCTCCTTTTCGGCCGCCCAGAAGAGCAGCGCCGTGCGGCCCTCCCGGTCGCGCAGCCGCACGTCGGCGCCGTGGTCCAGCAGCAGCGCCACCACGTCGGCGTGGCCGCGCACGCTGGCCGGAAACAGCGCCGTCTGCCCGGCCCGCGGCCGCACCGCCGTGTTGGCGTCGGCGCCGTGGGCCAGCAGCTCGGCCACCAGCCCGGCGTGGCCCGCCTCGGCCGCCCGGAACAGCGCCGCCGTCTCGCTGTCGCGGCCCGGCTCCACGTCCGCGCCGTGGCCCAGCAGCAGCCGCGCCACCGCCACGCTGCCGCGCGCCGCCACCTTCTGCAGCGCCTGGCGCAGCGCGTCGCGGTCCGTCGGGCTCGCCCACAGGGCGTCTTCGCCCAGGATCTCGCGCACCCGCGCCTCGTTCGCCTGGGCTGCCGCCGCGACCAGCTGCCGCTGCCGCAGGTCGGGGCCGCTGCTGGCAATGCTGGTCATTGGTGGAGCGAGCTGCGTGCCTGCGAGCTGGAAGCTCTCAACCTCGAGCTGTGGAGAGAGCTGCGGGCTCTCGAGCTGCAAGAAAATCGCTGGCAGCGTCACCTCATGCTAGCAGATCGCCGTATCCACAGACGTATGCAACCCCAGCACGTCGTGTCCGACCGATTCTCTGCGGATTGGCGGCGTATTTTGGAAATTCAATTGCGAATGGGAGAAGATGCTGCATTGTTAGAGGAAAGACAAAAATACAAAAAAGGAGAGGCCCACTTTCGTGTGGGGCCATTGTTCGAGCGCTCCTTCCCGAAATGAGCATCCAGACTTGCTTACTCCGTACTCTGCTTTTTGTGAGGACAGGCAGACCATGTCTACAAAGATATGATGGCTGCACTGCGTAAGTGCATCAGACAGTCCTCCAGCATCACGATGGTCGCATACCGAGTCCTGACCTGGGACATCTCACCGGTTGACCGTCGAGTCAAGTGAGCTGTCAGGTCTCACGTCAGATTGACAAGTTCTGTCGAGACAAGACACAGAGGAGTCAAGCCAGATCAACCAAAATAGATACTATGTATAGTTACGCTGTACGCTATATCCACGGAGTACGCTGTCATCGCTATCTCGCTCTACCATGTACGCTAGCTGTACGCTGTCATCGCTGTCTCGTTCTTACACTTTTAGGTGAGTGTGGCCGGCCAACCATGCGTCAAAACAAGTATCCAAGTAAAAAGCATTCACAGTGCACACAACCACAAAGAAACCCACCCCCTACTCACCGCCGTCCTCCGGCCGGCTGGGAAGCAGCGGATGGGCCGGGTCGTAGCCAACAGACGTGACGATGCCGAGGCCCTTTGTGCGGCCCTCGCGGAAGAGCAGCCGGTCGCCGGGCGCGAGGAACTCGGGACGCTGGAGGAAGCGGAAGGCCACCGACGCGCGCGCGCCCGTGCGCAGCAGCGGCCGGTCCATGTCGATGACGGCGCACGTCTGCGCCACGGAGCCGACGTGCAGCATCGCCTGGTAGCGGGGCTTGATGGTGGTCTGGTGCGAGAGGATGAGGACTGCTGAGTCAGCACGGGACAAGGGAGTGGCAGCAGAAGAGACAGCTAAAGACACACACCTTCGGCCACAAACTCGCGGTAGACGGTCGGCAGGGTGCTGTCGGTCTTGCGCAGCACTACCTGGCCCTTGCGCACGTCGCGGCGGCGTATCTTGCGCAGCGCGATGGACGCGGCCTGGCCGGCGAACGCGGCCGGCACGCCGACGCGCCGGCGCTCGATGGAGCGGACGGTGGTGGAGGCGAAGCCGCCGAGGGCGTCGGGGCCGATCCAGACGGCGTCGCCGACGCGCACGACGCCGGCGCGCACGATGCCGCTGACGACGGTGCCGACAAAGGGCACGGAGTAGACCTCGTTGACGTGCAGCTCGAGGGCGGCGGCGACGTCGCCCGGGCGGCGCCGCGGCGGCAGCATGCTGAGGAAGAGGCGCACCAGGTCGAGGCGCTCGCCGGTGACGTTGGACACCTGGAAGACGGGGCACACGTGCTGGCTGACGAGCTGCGTGGCCGTGCGGACGCAGTCGTCGCGGCTGGCGATCAGCACGGGCACGCGGCGCGCGCCGGGGCTGCGCAGCACGCACGTGATCTCGGCCATGGTCTGCGCGAGGATCGCCGGCGGACACAGGTCGATCTTGGTGACGACCACCAGCACCGGCACGTGCAGCGCCAGCGCGATGCCCAGGTGCTCCCGGCTCATGCCGGCCAGCCCGTGGTTGGCCGCCACCATCAGCAGGCAATAGTCGGGCGCCGTCGACGTCATGCCGTACACGGTCGTGTGCAGGTAGCCCTCGTGGCCGGCCAGGTCCGCAAACGCCACCACCTTGGCGCTGCGCCGCCCGATCTCCTCCCACGACAGCCGCCGCCCCGGCGTCGCCGCCGACGCCACCACCGACCCGCGCGCGTCGAACCCCAGCATCTCCATGCCCACCGAGCTCGTCCGCCCCGTCTCCGCCTCGTGCTTGTGCCGGAACAGGCTCACCCGCGCCCGGCCGCGCCCGTCGTCCAGCTCGCCCTTGGCCAGCACCCCCAGCAGCGTGCTCTTGCCCGCGTCCACGTTGCCCACCACCGCCACCCGCGTCTCCGTCACCTCCTCTGCCCGCCGCGGCCGTCGCCGCACCATCACCCGGCCCGTGCAGCCGTCGCGGCGCTGCCCGCCGCCGCCGCCGCCGCCACCGCTACCGCTGTCCCCCTCCAGGGGCCCCCCCACGTTGTGCGTCAGCAGCAGCTGGCAGGCCGCGCCCACCCCCTCGGCCGCCCGCTCCACCGCCGCCAGCGCCGCGTCCCACTGCGCGCGCGTCAGCCCCAGGCCGTCGCCGTTGTGCTCGAAGCCCACGTCCAGCACGAACTCGCCCTGGCCGTCGTCGATGCGCCGCGCCAGCAGCACCGACAGCGCCGAAGGCTGTCCGTCGGCCGCGCCGGCCGCGCCGTCCTCGTCGCCCAGCAGCAGCTGCCGCATCGGGACCTGCGGAGCCGCATCGCCGAGGTCGAGCCCGTTGATCACGGCGTCGAGGTCGTCGAGCATGCCGTCGTCGGCGGTATTCGTCTCTGGCGCCGTGACCTCCGTGTCGCCCGTCGTGCATGTCGCCGTCGATGCCGTCCGGTGCGAGAAGCGGAGCGCCTGCTGCCTCTCGACGTACTCGACAAAATCGCCGAGGGCCTGCAAGACACAGCATCCGCGTCAGCCACGCCGCGTCGAGTCCACCACCACCCAGCCTTCTGCAACGTACCCGTTCGCCCCGGTGCCGCTCACTCCGCGACATTGCTGGTTTCTGGGACATTGTGGCCTGCGCGTGTACTTGCAAGGTCCTAGGGAGGAAGTAGGCGCAAGAAAAGGCAGATATTCATCAAGATATTCACAGGATCATCGGCGTAAACAACGAGGAGCAGTGAAGGTCGAGAGGCAAGGCGCGGCATTTGCTTCGAGACAAAGATGCTTCAGGGACGTCTATTCGGATAGGAATGATAGGCAGAATACAGAAAGACGACGACGTCGCAAATGGTCTGGGCGTGTTATATGCATGATCTTGACAGGAGGCGATGTCCGGCTGAGTTGGTGAGGACCGGTGACTACTTCGGCTGTCGAGTCATCTGGATTACTGGGTCCAATCTGCAGCCAAATGTGCACAGACCACCACCCCGCGATCAGCTTAAATGGGCGTCTCTTCAAATCATGTTGATTATTCGCTTCTGTGCTAATGCTAGGCGTCTTCTACTCGCCTTTGAAAAAACCTCCTTCCTGTGTTCATCCTGCCCAACCCGACATGGCATCTGCTCTTGTGGTATAAGAGTACTGAAATGCAAACTTCCCGACGAATAACGCCCTGACCAAAAAACCGCTGAATCGCTGTCATCGCTAATTCAGGCCAATAATAAAAGCACTGTTTAAATAACGGTGAAAAGAGACACTTTTCCAACCCAAAACCCGAAAACACCATGAACATTCGGTGTCATTATCCCTCAATGCGTTTGGGGTATTCACACGCTATAGCCAGCCCAAAAAAATGAAGACACAGGAAGAGTTGCGAAGGATGCAAGAAAGAAAAAAGAAGAAAAAGAAGAAAAAGAAGAAAAAGAAAAACCCAAAAGACGGCAAAAATTAGGTAATCAAAAAGGAGGAGGCTGGCTGTCCGAATCGAGGGGCTCGATGTGATCCGTGATAATGCTAGCGCTGAGCTCCTCCAGATAGGAAGGCGGGCTCGGAGGCACGTCCTGGTAGATGGGCGGCGCCTCGTTGTCCCAAGACACGCCCATTCCGCCGCGCTCGGTGAGAATGTCGTTGAAGTGCATGCGCAGGATGCGGCCAACGCCGGTCTGCGTCACGATGCTCGGCTTGGCCGCGGGAGCCCATTCCTGGGAGACAACCATCTCGACCATAAGCTGATGGGTGACCTCGGTGCCGTCCTGGGACTTGGTGTCGCAGGAGAACTTGGCGTTCTTGCCGAGAACGTAGTCCAGCTCAAACTCGACCGAGGAGTCGTCCGGCCCCGTGTAGTTGCTCTTCCAGCCGCTGAGCAGCGTCTTCTCGCCAATGATGCGCGTGTCGGACCGCGGCACGCCCTTCTTGACGTCCGTCTCTGAGTCCTTGGGGTCGTGCGGCATGTGCCGCTCGCAGGCAGGCGCCACGGCCTTGTTGGTCTCCTCCAGCCGCCAGGTCAGCTTCTTCAGCTTCCAGAACTCGAGCGTGTTGACGTTGGCGTTGAGACGCGTCACGCCGTCGATGCGGATCGACATGGTGTTCTGCCCGATCGGGTGGATGACCTGCGGGAAGTGCACGCTGGCCTTGATGTTGGTGGGCGGGAACACGCGCACCGAGTGGTGCGGCAGCTCCGACTCGGGCAGAGACCGCTTCACGTCAAACGTCTTCTCGAACTTGACCGGGAGCCCGCCGCCAGCCTTGGGCGTGGCCTCTGCCGCGAACTCGTAGGCAATGGACACCAGCTGGCCGTCCATCGTTGCCGGCAGATGACCGCCCAACAGCACCGAAAAGGGGAATGTGTGCCGACCTGACCTGTTAGCTGGTGCTCCAGACGACGCGGGAAACAGAGACGGGGGGGAGGGGGGGAAGAGACGTACCCTTTGCCAGGGTCAATGGTGCCTGCAGGAAGCTCCACTTCTGCAGCTCCTTGTACTGGTTGATGCAGTCGCTGCAGTGCGCCGTGTACGGGCGCTTCTGGGTCACGTGGATGTTCAGGGCCGCCTTGAACGACTCCATCAGCACCGGCTCCTCCTTGACCGTGATGTAGAGCAGGCCAGACACGAGCGCGCCCGTGCTGGACTCGGCGTCGCCGTGGAGCACAATGGGCGGGGACTCGATGTTCCAGCTGAGCACCACGTTGGGGTTGCCATGCGACTCGCGGCTGGAGCGGCCAAAGTGCAGGGCGCCAAAGGAGAGCCGGTGGTGGTGGTCGCTGTCGTGCCTCTCGGCCGACGAGCTGCGCTGTACGGTCGTCATCGTCCGCATGTTGCTGTGGTGGTGTGGCTGGTTGCTGTGGTTGCTGTGGTTGCTGTGGTTGCTGTGATGGCCACTGCTGTTGTCACCCACGGAAACGCTGTCGGCAGGGTCGTCGTCCAGGGACGAGACGTCTGAAAAGGTGCGGCTGTTGCGCAGAGACGAGGACGGGGATTCCCGCGGCTTGGGCGAGGGTCTGCGGTGGGTGCTCGTGGCCTTTTTCAGGCTGGCGACTTGTGCCTCAAACGTGTTGGACGAGTTCCGCAGAAAGGTCGAGACTAGGTGTGGCATTTTCGGCCGTGAGAGAGAGGACGAGGCAGGGGAGACTTGGCGTATTAATCGGCGTCCGAAAGAGGAAGTAGCGCGCAACCAGGGTTGCCCTTAGCTGCTGAAAGAAAACAAAAGAAACTTTTTTATGGTGGGGCGCCGCCACCAGCCGGGGGACGTATGCAGACACCAGTTGAACGACTTGGCAAGGCGCCGAGGCGCAGTCGGATGACCTGACCGGGCTGCAACCTCCGCTGAAAACGGAGCTGGGCCTGGGCTGTCGCAAAGGAAGGGCCCACCTGACCGCTTCGAAATCGGAGGCCGCAAAGAGGGGAAGGGCGATGCGCAAAGCTGCACGTCGCAATCTTGTGATCTGATGACTAGTCTGGCGGGCTCCTTTTTCCAGTTCCCCTCGCGTGTTTGCAAGTCTGTTTTTTTTTTGGCGTGGATTGCCGGTCTGATCGGAGCAGGCA
Organism: Grosmannia serpens; assembly: GCA_029299595.1. Classification (NCBI taxonomy): domain Eukaryota; kingdom Fungi; phylum Ascomycota; class Sordariomycetes; order Ophiostomatales; family Ophiostomataceae; genus Grosmannia; species Grosmannia serpens. The sequence continues at coordinate 18,665 of JANSMH010000183.1, forward strand.
GAATCAGGCAAGATGATGGGAGAGAAGTGGCCGGAGTGGCCGACGTAGACGACGAATTGGGCGAGCCGGAGACGGGTTCGGTTCGTAGAGGTGAATGGACGGCTCCGCGTGTCGAAGGCTGTAAGTATGCTGCCAGGTGTCTCGGGCAGGAGGGAAGGGGGGTATCACAAAAGGCAGAAAGTGAAACAGGACAAAAGCTGACGTCGCTTGGCAGCAGCTGGCAGATGGGACGGAAATTGATATGAATTGCATCCAAGCATCGGCTGCCAAGTTCTGGACGACGAGGACGTGCCGCCGTATTTGTATTTAAGCCTCCGCTTTCTATAAAGTAATTATGTGTCATGGAGCTCTGCTTTACAACGGCCCCCTTCACATGTGCCCTTCCCGGTGATGAGCTAGCGTGCAGCCAAAAATAATCAGGCAAAGCTGCAACATTTCGGCACGCGGTTGTGGCTTCCGCTGGCATCGTGGCTTTCGTCAGACCATTTGGATTGACGTGACGGCCCCAAAACGCTGCCGTTTTCGTTTTTTCCCACAGTTTTGTACCCACCGCGCTGGGCCAGGCCGGACGTCTGCTGTGACTCAGTCCACTTAAGCCTGGGATATCCGTCGGACAGCCAAAAGGCGGTCGCTGTGGGACCCGACATCGCAACCCATTTCCTTACTGGCCCTGGGCCTGGCGTCACGAGTGGGCGAGTCTGGCCGGCTGATTGGCCGCGGCCCGGTTTCTCTTACGTGAGGAGGCAGTCAGCTGCTGGCGAGATGAATGACTGAAATTTTTTTTGTGGTCCAGCTAGCTCCTACTCCGTACGGAGTCGTCAAACGGAGAGGAGACGGCAGAACGGAGCCACTTGGGGCTTTGAGATATCTTGCATGCATGGCATCTTGAGACGTCTTACATGAAAAAATAGAACCCTGACTGGCAAGACAGTTATCGATCATGCAGTCGTGACTATGACTGGCAGCAAGATCTGCTGCCTCCTTCGGGCTTTTTTTTTTCTTTTTTCGATACCGGGCTGTGCTGCATCTCAGACACAACGGAAGCAGGACGTTTCCATCTCGATCGCAGCCAGGCACTACTATCTTGCTGATATTTTACATATGTAAGATACGATACGCCTGATTCCCCGTCACCGATCAGCAATGTGGGACCTCAGGAGGTGTGTTGTGCCGACGCCGCCGCCCTTGCAGCCACACTCACGATGCCGGCTTGATTGGACCACAATGCCGGCTGCCAAACCGTGGTTCGATCATGATGTGTGTATTTCCCGACCAACATCAATTGAGGCTGTTCCTCGGCGACAGGCGTCTGCACGTGCATTAAACAGAGGGGCCGTCCGTTTGCGAGGCTCTCGCGACGTCCTGCAACATGCCATTTCACGTCAAACAGCATTTGCGAGTGCCAAACACCCAGGCACAGCGGCAAGACACAAACACTGTTTCATTGAAGACGTCTGACCGGATTCCGTGCCTGTGCCTGCTCGCTGACAGCAGCTGCCGCCGCATCGTGTCAGAAACGGAGCTGCTTCCGTTTTCCCGGCACCGTTTGCGCCCGAGGCACAGGTGGAGCAGCCTTATGGGACGAGGCCATAGCGTCCGCCGCTCATTGCCGGTCGCCTGTTCCAGACGCGTCCGAACAACGAGCATCGCACACCGGTACGCTTTCCGCGGGCTCCGTCCTCGTACTCGCTTCGTTGCTGTTTGCGCATCTTACTACATAGTATGCACCTTGTGCTCCGTGACGTAGAGTGCCACGTCTACCTACCATATGCGGTATCCAAATACGACCTTCAGCTTCCTTGGGAGCTCTCCGTCCAATTTCCCCGCTGTCAATCTAACAGGGCAAGTCGTTGGGACTTGTGTTGGCCTAAAATCACGTCTGAACAATATATCGAAAGAGGAGACCAGTGGGTTTCCAGGGAAGAGAAAAAAAGAAAAAAAACTGCCCCCCCCTAAAAAAAGAAAGAAAAAAAATCCAAGTGGGCCTTCTTCGCTTTACCGAAGATGCACGAGGCACGGTTCTTTTCTGGAGAGCCGCCGATTCACTTACCTAATGAGCACGCAATGGTGTGTCTGCCATTGCGCATTGTACAGCAGTGCTTTTCTCATACGGCCCAAGAATACGACAGCGTGGCTGCTGGACGGCTGCTATTGGAAGGCGGCACTGATGCCTGACGGCTATGCTTACCCGTACACAGTACCCCTCGCGGCCCCCCGGGCGTGATTCCAAACATCGGTCAACTAGCCCCGTCAGCAGGCATGTGTTTTATATTGGACAACGGATCTCGAACCTCTGCCGGTGTGATCAAGCCAGGGCCCATTCCGCCTTTTTTTTTCTCCCCAGCACCACCTGCATATTCTGTGTACTCCGTACGAGTACCTTGATGGGCCTGCACGAGGCCGTAAAACCTGGTCTCTTTGGCTCACCGTTTCCCCCCTATGACTACGAGTGTTACTCGTACACGTACTTGACCCCGTATACGAAAGGGCGTGCGGGCCAGCTTTTCCAACTTTGCCGCTGGCTCCAACAGGCTTTCGCCTCCTTGCCGCAAAATGCGACGTCCTTACTAAAGCATTACTCGATATAAACATTGTAGTCCTGCATCTGGACCCCCCCCCCCCCCAACTTGTCGCAAGCCTGTGCCGTTTCATCGAGATTCCACTTTCTCCAGTATGGGGTGCAGCTTGCCTGCTGGGCACACGTCCGGATTCGATCGTTCTAGCGCCTCGATTTTTTTTCCCTACTAGCGATCGGCAGGCAGCTTTCGCCAGCTTCTTTTTTTTTCCTTTTTTTTTTGGCCTTTTCTATCCGAGGCGGAGACAGCAGAGCGATCACACCGTCGGAGACGGCCGAGGGCTTCCGGGTCCCATCTTGGTCGTTTCTACTTTCCCTTTTGGGAAGGACTCCTCCCCCCCTTTTTCCCAGGGGGAAACTGTCCGATCAAATTTGCTTGATGAGGTAATGGAAAACAGCCTCAAACGCCCTCTCTTGTGCCTCCCTTTGTCGATGTTGCGCCATTCCGGCGGTCTGCCGGCCCGGCGACAACTGACCACCCTACTCCGTAGGGGCCTGTCGCAATCTCCTGCAGCTCATCAGAAATGTAATATGTAATAAGTAGGAGATTTTTTCTTTAACCATGGTAATAAGTAAGTACCTCTTGCAATAAAGTGGAGAGCAGAGCTGTCCGTCTCCTGTCCGTCTCTGTCCTATCATACAAGTCTGCCTGTCCGCGTGACAGACCGTCCGTCCTCCCTTGGCTGTCGCCTTTGTTCCCTTTGTTCCCTGCCGTCTCCCTCTGCAAACACGGGCTGAAGCTCTCGCCCTAGGCTCTCGCCCAGCGCCGTAGTCACCACAGACGTCTCGCTGCTGCGAATTGCCTCCCAAGCCGTCGCCCAAGTCCGCGCCTTCTCCTCGCCGACGACCGGCCCCCCAAACGCTACCTGCACGGGGGCGGCCGCGAGGCGTACTCCTCCACCGTGACCTGCTGGATCTGCACTAACGATGGCCCTCTGCCTGCCCCAGAGCCAGCTCCAGCCCGGCCAAAAGCGGCCGCCACCGACTCGCTAAGCGTCCAGACACGTGGCCCAGTCTGCAGAATCGTGCCGTTCGTGGCAGCAGCCAGATGCCGTGTTGCCGCGGCCAAATCGACGCCTGCCTGGGCCTGTCCTCCGTCTCGTTCAGAACCCGCCGCGGCAGCCGCAATGAGACGCGCCGTAGCCTCGCCCAGGGCGAGAGGACGCAGCGGCTGTGCCAGCCAGCTCGCGCAGGTGCTTCTCCGTGTCTAGATGCGCCTGCATGACCACGGCGCGCGAATGGCTGCTGTCGGCGGGCCCGGCAAAGGCGAGCGAGCTGTACAGCAGGCGGCTTACGCCTGCGCGGTATGCCGCGTCGACGGCCGGCAGCTGCACTTTGGTCCGGTATTCGTGCACGTGGCTCGCATACGAGATGAGAAAGAGCACGTCGATCCCGGCAAAGACAGCCTCCAGCTCGGCCGGGCTCGCCTCGTAGGCGGCCTGGCACACACGCACGCCGCCCGGCACGTACTCGGCCAGCACCTTGTCGGGATGGCGGCAGATAAGCACCACACGGTTGTATGGGACGAGCCGGAGCAGGTGCCGCATCGTACTGCCACCCGGCTTGCCCGAGGCAGGGAATATGCCAATGGTCTTCATGATGATGGCCACTGCGGTTGACTTGTTGTGACAGGTGTGCGCAGAGATGCCGCTGTTTTCGGAGAGGGGATGAAGCGCCGCTCCTTTTGTTGATTTCCAATGCCCATAGCTTCGATGCTTCTAGATCCAGAGTTTTACGGCAGACGGCCACAGACGTACAGACCACAGAGGGGCGTGCACACGTGGCCAAGCCAGAGATTTATCTTTCCTACCACCACTTTCCCCCAGGCGTACCGCCGTTTCTCTAGATGGTGTACCCCATCAGCCAGGTGAAGCCAGCTACGAGGGAGAGGCTGCCGACTGCCAGGCTCAGGTTCAGCTCGATGACCGCCCACACCCAGAGGCAACCGATGGGCGGTGCCTGTTTCATGACAGCCATATATCCGAAGTTGTTTGTGATGTGGAAGAGGTAGCAGCCGGTGAGTGTGCTGGAGGCGAAGAAGATGGCCTGGCGCAGGCCGTTGTTGAGGCGAGGCGATAGGAAGGGCAGCAGCGTGGAGTTGGACGGGTGGGGGTGCAGGTTGTAGAAGAGGAGAGAAAAGACTGGAGGGGGTCAGCAGAGAACTGGAAGAAGCAGTCCGAGAGGGCAAGACAAGAACGCACCGGGAAAGGCAAAGAGCGTCCGCTTGATCACGGCTGGCCAGCGGATGGCCACGGCATATTGGTTCTGCACGAGCACGTCGAACGTGAAGTGAAGCACGGCCAGGGAGGCACACCAGAGGAGCGTGTCGAGCATGCGTTCGGCTGCGGGGGGGATGTTGCTGCCGCCCGTGTTGTCGTCGTCGTCGTCGTCGCTGCTCGAGTCCACCACCTTCCCCCGCTGCCGGTCCAGCTCCCGCTGCCGCCGGTCCGCCTGCTTGAACAGGTTCCTCTCGCCTGCCATCTGGAGCAGTGTCGGCTCCGATGGCCCCGACCGGTCGGGTTGGCGCAGGTCGAAGGCGGCCTTGGCGCCGGCTTGGTTGCGCTTCTTCGCCATTGCGTGTGGTGTGCTTGATTCCTGTGGACTGTTTGTCGACGTGATCGGCATCAACCGAGCTTTGGACGTTGTCAATGTGGCCAAATGGCGAACTAGAATTTCACTAAGACCGACCGTCCAGCTGTCATGTGCCTGGATTGGTGGGTCCGGAAGCTGAGCTAAGCTTTTTTCCATTGCCAACGAGAACGGCCAGCGGCGGCTTCGGCGGCCTGGCTTGTCTCCTGCTACTATAGCAAGCTCGCGCGACAACACACCAGGTGGCATTATCGAGACGAGCACGAGACAAGCTTCTTTTTTCCCTTTCGTTTTCTCCGTGCAGCCCGCTGCTGGTCCCCCTCTCCTGTCTGCGCCTTTTGCCTCGACGAGGAGGGAAGACGACGGGCGATCTGCTCTGCCCCCCTCACTACGTCATCGCTGGGGGGCAAAGTCGGCCTTCTCCGGTCATGGGTACCCTCGTCAGCCTGCTGGCCGCGCTTGTCGTGCTCGTCCCCGTCTGCTACATGTACACCGCGTCGGTGGTGATGTCGCGCTTCCCGACGCTGCACGGCAAGCGGGTCTGTCTCCTGATCGCCCACCCGGATGACGAGGCAATGTTCTTTGCGCCCACGGTGTTGGCCCTGACCCGTCCGGACACGGGCAACCACGTCAAGATCCTGTGTCTGAGCAGCGGCAACGCCGACGGCCTGGGCGAGATCCGCAAGAAGGAGCTGGTTCAGAGCGCCCTGACGCTCGGCCTGCGCAACGAGAGCGACGTCCTCGTCTTGGAGAGCCCGTATGCGCCGCCCCCCCCTCGTCTCCCCTGTCTGCTCTCTCTTCCCTCTGCTGACGTCGGACACAGCGACTTCCAGGACTCCATGACCACAACCTGGGATGCCCAGAAGATTGCGACCCTCCTGTCCAACACCTTTGTGCCGGACCTGGCCACCGGCAAGAAGACCGAGGCCGCCACCGCCACCATCGACGTGCTCCTCACCTTTGACGGCGGTGGCGTCTCGGGCCATCCCAACCACATCTCGCTGTACCGCGGCGCGCGCCAGTTCTTGACCGTCCTGAAAGCCGGCCGGCCCGGCTGGCGGCCGCCCGTCGACCTGTACACGCTGACGTCCGTGCCGCTGGTGCGCAAGTTCACGTCCGTGCTGGACATCCTGGCGACGCTGGTCATGTGGTTCTCCCACGCCTTCCGCACGGCCGGCGACAAGGCACATCCGGGCGCCCTCGTCTTTCTGACAGGCTTGCAGCCGGGCTCCAGCGGCGGCCTGACCACCGCCTGGCGCGCCATGACCACTGCCCACAAGAGCCAGATGGTCTGGTTCCGCTATGGCTGGATCACCCTGAGCCGATATATGGTCATGAACGACCTGCGGCTGGAGCGTGGCTTCTGAGCTGCCGGCAAGAGGGAGAGAAGAAGAACAGGAGAAATAATCACCCACAGAATCAAAATACAAAATACGGAGTCGAGAAGAGTAAGGAAAGAGCTACCGATGCGCATCACGTGTTTCGCTTGCACCGTTTTCTCTTGGCCACGGCAGGAGCAACCCGAGCAGAATCCCCGTGGCCGCAAGGAAAGAAGGCCTAATCCATTTTGAGACGACCGTGATAAAGACTCCCTCTCACAACCTCCACCCACGAACGTCCACGAACACCTGGCAAAACATCTCCAGTCAAGCAAGCAGCCTCCCGCCTATGCAAACTCCCGCACCAGCCACTCGCGCGGCGTCTTCGGCCCGAGTGTCCGCAGGTCTGGCTGCTGCCGCCCCGCCGCGCGCACCCATGCGGTCCGACGACGCGTCATGCCGCGGACGAGCCGCCGTTCATGTCCCCTCTCGCCGGCATCGACCACTACCGGGCCGCCCTCGTCGCCGTCGATGGTGCTGTTGCCGCCGCCACCACCGTCCGTGGAGAGTCTGTGTCGCCGGAACTTGACGTGCGGCCGCAGGGCAGGCAGATCCACCGCCTGGCGCACCATGTGCCTCGGATGCCAGTTTGGCTCGCGCAGCTGCACAAGACCAGTCGTGAGATGGTACCGGGCCAGGTAGGGGACAAACGGCCGGAACTCGCTGATGATGTCGGGAATCACCTGCACCACCAGCGGATCGTGCACGCCGCGCGGCTGGGCTCTCTTGAGGATCTGCCGGCACCACGTCTGCATGCAGTACCACATGTGCCACTTCTTGCTGGCCGCCCTGTGCAGACGCTTCGCCGCGGCGCTCCGGCCGACGCCCTGCCGTGCCGTCTCTGCATACTCCAGCAGGGCCTCTTCATACTCGCGCAGCTGTGCCTCATACATGGCCCGTGCCTCCCGCATCAGCCGCAGCGCCTCCTTCAGCATGCGCTGCCAGATCCGCGTCTTGATGAGCACGTGGTACTGCGCAAAGCCGGGCTGCACGTTGAACGGCTCTGACGTCATGGCCGTCCACACCATCTGCACCGCGGCCGTGCCCAGCGCCTGCTCCGGAAAGCCAGCCGCCCTCCACTCTGTCGACGCCGGCTTGGACGACATCACGTACGTCCAGTTGAGCAGGCTGAACCACACGCGCTCCGGGATCGCCACGTCGTACGTCCGCGACAGATGGTCCGCCACCTGAAGCGCGCACGCCACCGCCCCGCTGGAGCAGTACGCCTGCACCACGGCGTCGAGCAGCACCGCCGACGGCCGCATCGGCGACCCCGGCGGGAACTGCACGCCTCCATCGACCGTCGCCTTGCCCGTGGACTTGTCCCACGTCACGTTGACCTCCCACCGCTGTGCCAACAGCTCGCCCAGCGCCTTCAGCGACCCGGTCCGGCCCATGGCCACCATGACCGCCGCTAGCAGCCGCTCGTCATGGACGCAGCCCTGGCTGATCATCTTGCGGTACACCTTGTTCACCGGCTTCGTCTTGCGCAGAATCCGCGTCAGGTGCTCCGCATAGTCGGGCTGGTTGGGGTTCTGTCCAAAGCGCTGTGCCTTGTACCGCTCCAATCCCTGCCGCAGATGGTCGAGCTGGTCCAGCCGTGGCCGGTACATGGTCATCTTCTGCCTGTGCAGGTTTACGGGCCGCACACGCAGCTGCGTTGGGTCCTGCTGCGCATACAGCGCCTCTGTCAGAAACCGCGCCCGCACAAACTCGCGATACAGATCGCTCTGCCGCCACTCGACATATCCCCCCAGTTCCATCTCGCGCCAGATACGTCTGGCTGCAACAGTGTCCGAGGAAGCGCCCGCGTAGCGCAGCAGCACGACATAGTCGTTTAGCAAGAGGAGCCTCTGGGCTTCCTGTCGCAGTGTACACACGGCCAGCAGCTCGCGGAACAAGGACGTGTACACCAGCCGGATGCCATACTGATCGACCTGGTCTCCCAGGGGTGTGAGCCGGGCCAGGCCCGACGAGATGATAATGTCCCCAGCATAGTCGCAATGCTCGCTCACTGCAAACGGATCGAGACACCGCAAAAGTTCGGAGAATACCGTCGGCGGAAGACTCGCCATGATTTCGTGCCGTCGGCTCTGCTCCTCTGCCGTACTTTTTGCGGAGACAATCCATCTATAGAGAGAGTACGTGTCGCCGGCACGTAGATGCGCAAAGAATGTCTTGGAGCGCAAGTCGGTCGGCTGGATGGCAGCGTCCTGTTCTGTCGCTGTGCGTATCGTCTCGGCAAGCGGCTGTTCCTGGCCACTAAGCCGCCCAGAAGAAGGCGCCAGCGGCGGTGGGGCAGCCAGAAGCAGTTTTCGAAGGAAAAGCAGGTCACCCTGGACAACCGACGCTGGGCCCGTCTTTTCGGCCGCGCCCTTGATTTCTGGCTCTCGCAATCCATTTCGTCTTCCTTTCTCACTGCGCGGCAGCAGTACAGCCTCGCTGTTATTGACCTTGAACGGGCCAAAAGGAGCAGTTGTCGAAACCGATGGAGCTACTGTATGATGGGCGAATGGTCGATGGTCACCCCGAGCGGTATTCTGAAGCTGTACAGACAAATTCCGCGACCGGCTGCCTCGAGGAGGCTTCTGTAGAAGGAGGAGTCGAGGGCCGAGGACCTCGGAGGCCAGTGGAATAAAGCCTATTGAAGCCATGACGGAGAACCGAAAACTGTAATATGCATGTCTCGTAAAAATAACACAACCATGGACGTGTACAGGATAGCAATGAGCGGATGTCTGTATTATGTGCCGTGTGAAGCCTGTAAAAAGGGAGCTAAAACCTCGAGATGGGGACTTTAAAGTCTGGGGATCTGGGGAAAGTGGGCTCTGACCGCTGTCTCCTCGTTTCTCTAGTGGAGAACCGTTGTCCCTAGCGCCCTGACTGCTGAAGCCACCAAAAGAACCGATACATGCCAGAAGTGGGGATGCAGGGCACCAACCTGCTCTGTGGCGGTAATTTGTTTCTCCGGCGCCGACGAGGAGGGGACGATAGCTAGGAAAAGTCGTCAAAACTGCATGGCGTTCCTGGGTTGCAACGTCATCGTCGGCTGCTCTGACTCGACAAACAACCCCCGCCTCCTAACACAGGAAATAGACCCCGCCGCAGCTACGGAAGCCATGGCTGACGAAGCGGATGAGATGGCCCCTGCGCCGGAGCCTCTGGATCTGGTGAAGCTGCTGCTCGACGAGCCCGTGTTTGTGAAGCTGCGAGGCGACCGGGAGCTCAAAGGCAGACTGCATGTGAGTCTGCGGCCCAAGCGACCGCCATCTGCCCAACGCCCTCCCCCCCTCCCCGTCTGACAGCTCCCAGGCCTATGACAGCCACTGCAATCTCGTGCTGGGCGACGTCGAGGAGACCATCTACATTACCGACGACGACGACGAAGACGAGACCGAGCAGGAGGTTCGGGTACGTTTTGTGCTCCTTGGCCCCATCTTGCATGTGACCGTGTGCGCGAATTAACACGCAACCTCTCTGCGCAGACTGTTAGCCGCAAGTCCGAGATGCTCTTTGTCCGAGGTCAGCAGCAACGGCCCTTCCTTGTTCTGGGGCGAGCACCGCAATGCTAATGCCCGATTGATACAGGCGACTCTGTGGTTCTGATTTCACCCGTACCCCAGAGCTGAATGGCCTCTTGTCGAGCCGCGTTGCACGACATAGCGGAGCCCAAAGCTAGGCAGCTCCCTGCCCTCCCGACAGGGCGAACACCCCATACTCTGGAGCACAAAGGACGGGGGAGCGAGCGTGAATGGTTACATCGAGTCCAATAGGACACGTGGGCAATGGGATAGGAGGATGGATCATTTGAAGCGAGAATGGCGCATTGGTCTGGGCTTTGCGGATGGGTCCAGATCAACGCCCGAAACGAGATCACATCTCGGACCAGAACGAATCAAGAGAAATCCAAAATGCATATTTTTTTCCGTCGCAAGTTACGGCTATTTCTGCCATCCCCATTATGTCCTTCGTTGCATACAGGACGGTAGACGGTAAAGATGTAAAACCAATAAAATGAGAAAAGAAAAGAGCGAGAGAGAAAAATAGAGCAAACGCATCATAAATCGCTTATGCATGTCATAAGAACCACAGTATCATCCTTGTTAGGCCATGCCACGTATCTCCCTTTCGTACCGTTCTGCCCCAATCCCCCGCATAGTTCAACGTGCCACTTTCGGAAGTACCCGCATGTGGTATAAAACTCCCGTCTTATGCTTCACCCGGAGGCCTGACTCGGCATCACTACTTTGTCGGCTCTCCTTCCGGCCCAGGTGGTGCCGCAGTGGAAGGTGTTTGTGGTCCGGCGCCAAAATGAGCCTTTGACGATTTGGAAGATTTAGAAGATTTGGAGTACCTGGATGTACTAGATCGCCGTCGTTGACGATGGTGGCTTTTTCGGGAGTGGAACCGCACTGTATGGCGATATCGGTACAGAAAAGCACCAGCAGCAATCAGAAAGACGGCAGTCACTATGCCGACAATGATCCCGATGGTGACGTTCTGGTTGTGTGCTGAGCTTTCCCGCTTGATTAAGCCTTTGACATTGTCACGGCCGGTGAATGTTTCGCAAAAAGCATAAAAGTGCTGCCGTAATGTCGTGGGTATACGATGAGAAGAGGTCACAGAAGAAGCGCCTGATATGACGGCGTTTCGAGAAGGCAGAAATTCTTGAGCAAGCGGAATGTACATTTGATCCGACTCTGGAAATGAGACACCAGATACTGTGGGTGGGAGGAGCAGAAAGTAAGGTGTTTGAAGACGATTGGGCCTGCGCCAGATGAGAAAAAGGGCTATTAAAGTTATGTGCCTGGTTGGGGAAGAGATGGGAACTGGTCGTATAAGACAGATGATGCGCATAAACGGACGGTGAGCAATAGCTCCAGCCAAGCACACAACCGTAGAAGACGTCTTTGAAGCTGTAGAAGTACATAAATAATCTGTTTTGACCACGAATACGGATATATGGAGAAGCAAGCGTATTGGGTTAAATGCGAGGGATAAGAAGAATCCAGGCATGGCTTATGCAGGACGATGGAGACGGGGCGGCAAATGTGAGACGTTTTGATATTCTCGGAGACCGCAGAGTCTCGGCTTCATTGCGAGTGCATTCATGTCAAGAAGCCTTCTCCGGACTGGAATGGCATGCTCGTGGGATGCCATCACGGCATGCCTTGGGCGGGGAGGGCAACGAGAGGGTGTAGGGGATTCACGAACAAGAGGCGTGGACGTGGACTTGATGCAGTCAAAATGCAGGACGCCACACACATCAAGTCCACAGGGACAGCCATTGGGTAAAAGCCCGCTTTATCAACGGAGAGATGCACCGAATTGTGGCAGGCACAAGCAGACGCATATGCAGCCGGTGGACGCGGAAGTCACTGGATATCTCGGCGGTCCAATAGAAGAGAGTCCGCGACATGGCGGCACGACACATAAAGACGTGAGGAGAGCGGCGCCTTATTGGCACCCTGCAAGTTGGGCAGCCCGGAAGCCCTGCTTTGGCCAGAGATGAAAGGCCGCCGAGACGCATCGATTGTAGGGGTTCCTCGCCGATCTGCCCTTGTAATGCTATTACTGGCAGATTGCATCAGGGGCCGGAGACTCGAGGCAGTGCGCCTGTAGAGCGGACAGATGGAATTGGAGGAACAAATGATTGCCTTATCGTAGGTGATCGGATTCAGAAGCGGAAGTCGGGCAGAGAAGCGAAAACGGCCATTGGGCCGTTCGGCCGAGGTTTGTAATCTTTCCCCAAAGCAAGACGTACTTATATCCTTCGTTTCGTTCCGCGGAAGTAGCGACTGGGGGGTTGGATAGCTGTTTCCACTTGATTGTCCTGTCACAATGACAGAAGCCATGCCATGAAAACAGACCACTTGCGGCAGAGTGGCGCAGCCGGATAACCGCAAGTGTTTCTTGTAGTTGCAATGCAAAGACGGCATTGAGAAATAAAAATAAAAAACCAGACCATATCATTTGTTGCGTCAACGGGTGGTTAGAACACTACTTCGTGGGGGGAGGGGTGCAGTTACACGGAGAGGGGTGTTTTGTGGAGGTGGCCGAAAATGGAGAAGGAAGGATGGACTCGCAACGGAAAAAGTGCACCGAATCATCATCTTTTCCCCTCTCCTCAATGCTACATCGTCTCCGGGATTGCTAAACCGACAAGCATGAACCCCCAGACCTCTCTCCAGCCGCCTCTTGCTTACACGGTCATGCCTCTTCCTACATCACCGATTGGGCGCCAGCACGGTCAAATTCTCTGCTCCTCTGGACGGCCACTTCGGTGTCGCCTTATCTCTGAAAAGGGGAAAGACAGACGGAAGCGCTTGGTTCAAGGGGCTGCTTGGGCAGCCTGAAGCACGGCAGATGGCACGACTGTCAGGCGCCAACGCTCTGTACAGGATTGTGGGCGTCTGCCTCCGTCCTACACATGCAGATGCGGCTTGGCCGAGCCACCTGTGCCAGTGGACAGCTCATCGCTAACCAAGATAATTTTCCACACCATCTCGCGGCTTCCTCTCTGACGAGGCGCAGCTAATGCAGACCTCCAAGCCAATAACCGCCCCACCCGTGAACTTTGCCTCTTATCGAGGTAGGCATTCGGTGGGAATATCCCTAGATGCGGACCTGGATTATGTGATGGGCGATTGAGCACGCCACACACGTTCGGGACTATGCCGATGACGGCGCTGTTCCTGCCGGCGTCGTAGTTGGCGTCCGGGTTGCTTCGATGTCGCTCTTTACTCTCCTTCATCAGCGATGAAAACACACACGGGAGCCTACCATATGGCGGATATTCGAAGCGGCAAGACAATGTCTCAAAGAAGAATGTCTCGAAATTGAGTCCCTTGGGTTTCCTCGCAGAAAAACGGACCCATTGCCGCCAGCATCCTCACAGAACGTAAAGTAGCCGTGGTCAAAGGTGTCGCCACCCGGCACGATGTCCGACAGGACCTGAAAACCGGACCTAGTTTCTAAGAGGGCATAGGTCTGGGATCGCAAGTGTGGGTTTGATTGTAAGATACCAGCGGCCTTGTAAGTCTCATTGTTAGGAAAGCAGTTTCACAGCATCGGCCGAACAAAAGGTGGGTCACGGCTGCGATAGGGAGGGAGCCGTACTCGCATCGTGAAGACACGTCCTTGTTCGCTGTGAGAGTTATGCCCGTGGTAAAATGTAGCAGGAGGGAAGTCAAATGAGGATCTTGGTGATAAGGCTTGTGGTGTTTGCGCAGCCTGGGCTCTTGCAGAGGACGATGAGATATATCAACAAACCCCTAGAAAATTATTAAAACAAGAACCTGGCTCGATCTTTTGATCTCTGCCTAGTGACGCCATAGTACAGCTCAAAGGCAGTTGATACACAGAGAATGTTTCCTGGTTGGTATTATTATGGGCTTGTTTGAGAGCAACAGTGCATAATGTAAAAGTCCAACGCTCCAGCCAATTAAACTGCCAGGCCACAGTTAACAGGTTGGGTACCGTCATTGGCTTGGTCTGCGCGCATGTCCACTTGACTAGACTCTACAGTATCTGGCGGCATGGAAGAGCGATCCCAGCTACCAGCTACCGGGCTTATATATGCAGGGCCATAATGGAGAATGCATAAGTTGTTATTTCCAGGCGACTGGCTTTGATGGCATTAGATAACAGACGATAAACACGAAGCACATGAGCGGCCGCACCATCGAGCCATATCATCTGCATCCTATGGTTACCTTTTCCGATCCTGGCAACTACTGTTGTTTATGGCTGCCGTTTAGAATCACGATCGATCTCACTGTAGTGCATCAATGGCCTCATCTGCTCTTCCTGAACCCCGACATCCTTAGCAGTGCCACTGTTCTCTGCAAGTTATGAAAGTCAATATAGACTGTAGTTGCAAGAACGGCCAATTCGCAGTCTTTTTTGAGGAGCCGGGGGCCTGGCATTTTGCAACTGCAGGGGCTCTTATAACATACTCACGTAAATGGCTACTGTAAGTGGTACGGGGTATATATTCAGCGGGCTTGGAGTTTGTCCACCTTGCTAACAGCTGCTGATAAATAACATCTGATAACTCTCCTTTTTCAGCATCACAATTACATCATATACTTCCCTACGAAGCACTGAAAAGAACGAAATCAAGAAAGAAGCGAAGGAACAAGAAAAGGGTCGTCATCAGAGACACAAGTAGACTGCAATGCTGCCCATCAGTGCCACCGTAAGTGACCCTGACACTGCAGCTGCCTGGCGGTTTCCAGCACTGGTGGTGATCCCGGTAGTAGATGCAGACGCAGATGTAGACGCAGATGTAGACGCAGACGTAGACGCAGACGTAGACGCAGACGTAGACGCAGACGTTGACGTCTTGCTGGTGGTCGCTGTGGTGTGCGCGGTGCTGGTAGAAGCAGAAACTGGAATGGGTGACGCCGTTTCTCTGGAGGCAGTGCCAGCCTTTGTGGTGGTGCTGCTGAACGTTGTGAAAGCTGTTGATGCAGAGCTATAGGTGGCTGCCGTTGATGTAGTGACGGCTGTGCCGGAGCCGTCACTGGCACTGCTGCCACTGCTGCCAATGATGGTACTGCTGGCGTCGCTGGCACTGCTGGTGCTGCTGGCATCGCTAGCAATGCTGGAGCTCTTCGCAGTGACGCCGCTAACAATATGGAAACCTGGCGAGTACTGGAAGTGTGTCGTGTCTGCGTCGAGAGTGATGGAGATGCCATACAGGGACGCGGAGCCGAGGGTGGCGTTGACCAGCCATTCGAACTTGAGATCCTCGTTATTGGCGGCTGCACGACGCGTTAGCATGCAACAGGGCAACAGGAAAGGGGCTGGTCTTGCTCCGTACATCCTATGGTGCCAGCAGACTGGAGCGTGTTGCTGTCGGCCCCGGCCAAGAGAGTGAGGGTGACCGGCCCTTTGAGCTTGTCTGATCCAAGCTCCCAGGAGACGGTGTAAGTCTCTCCGGCCGGCACATCCTCGCCCTTGGACGGCTTGTAGATGGAGTCAAAGCCAGAGTCTTGAGAGACTGCCACACCGGCAAATGCGGCTATGGCTGTGAAGGCGACTGCAAGAGAATGCATTTTCGTATAAAGGAATGTGGGTGTAAAATGTCAGTGAGCGACTTTTGGGAGAGAAAAGAGGGAAAAGAATCGTCCGCGGAAGAAAAAAGAGACAGAAATAAGGGAATCCCGAAAAGAAAGTAAGGAACGAGGGATTATTATCGAGGTGTAAAGAGGAATGCGAGCTAAAAGAGGCAAACGGCCGGCAAGCTCCAGAAAAAAAAAAAAAGCATAAATCAGAGCCGACAGGGTGCCATGACAGGGATCGAGGGATCCTTGCCCCTTTATCTGCTTCTGTCAGCATACCGCAAGGCTGATGGCGAAGGAGAGTCGTCTGTTGATTTTATTGACCCCCTTTTCTTCTGCATCCTGCGTTTCTGTCTTGCCGCTAAAAGGGTAGCAGTGAAGCCTAAAGTCGAAATGAAATTGTCTTTCTACAGACTAGGGGGGTGTAAGCCGGCCGCAAAGGATTCCTCATCCGGTTAATGCCATTTCCCTGACCAAAACAAGTCGAGTGTTGGCTCTTGTCGGCGTCCAGGTACTATGTATGGAATCTGCCCTTCCGCCCATTGGCGCTTTCTGTCCGGTCAGAAAGCCCAGGCGGCAAGCAGGCGAGTCGGAGAGGCACAATTGAGGCCCAAAGCCCCATTTTGCGTGCGGCTCAGCAAAAAATATGGGGCGAAATGAGCCTCCTTCATTTAGGCTTCAGCCCGAAAGGGAAAGGTCGGCTTCAGGTCGTGCTGACGAAATTAGCCAGACACTGATCCTTCAACGTGTTCTCGTCAGCACTTGGCGACAGCTGTGCTGGCAATCTACATAGTAGCGGATTGCTACCATTAATCCACAAGCTGCAAATGTATTGGAATACAATCAGCAATGGAACCAGGAGAAGGTAAATTAAAGGGGATCGTAAGTCCCAACACCTTTAAAGCAGACGTGACGGTAGCGAGAATGGACGATGGAAATACAAGAGAGAGAGATACATATTACCACTACTCTGGTATGTAGATACTACGTATATGGAGAAAATCGAAGCCCAAGGTTACATCGTCTGCGCGAAAGAGTCTAGCAAACCATGGTGTTACCTGTAATAACCTTGCTGTCCGACGTCGCGATCAGACAAGTGCAGCAAAGGCGACAAGATGTTGGCCAGGTCGGCGCGTAAGACAGCATTGCTTGGCGGTCTATTGCGGGGCAAAACAAAAGTGGGCGGGTCCGCGCACGGGCCGGCGTTTATCCGTCAAACGGGGCGTTTTGGGGGATTTGCCCCGAATGCCGTAATTGAGCTTGATGCCGAATGATGTTGGTGGATGAGACGGTCCGTCGGTGCTGCACAGCCATCCGCCGCCGCGATCTCGGGCCTCGCCATGCGCGAGTTCTTCAACTACGTCCTCGAGTCCTTCCGGGATGCGACCGGGTGGAGCCGCGACAATGGCTATTCCACCCTCAACGAGACCGCCGACGGTGAGCTTCCGCCGTCTTTTTTTCCTCCCCTCTGCGGCTGGGGCTTGCCGCCGGGCCTGAGAGACGGACGCTGCTGACACGGGCGCAGAGCTGCTCAACTTCCACTCGCCCCGGGGGCTGCGCATGAGCCTCTCGTCGCTCGCCACGCCTCACTTTTCCACCTCGTACAACCTCGGCACCATTGGCGCCGTCGACGGCTCCATCTCCTACCTCTACTCGTCCGTGCCGCTCACCAACGTCGTCGCCCAGTCGGCATCCGTCTCGCTGCCCACCCTGCTGAGGTCGTTCCGGCGGCTGCAGCCCGGCCTGGCCCCCTCGTCGCCCTATGCGGCCTCCCTCACCCCGCCCCCGGCGCTCTCGCCCGAGTCCCTCTTCCCGTTTGCCTCGGCCGTGTCGGCAACAGCCTCGACGGCCCCCGACCCCGCCCCCTCGACCCTCCTATCCAACGACTATCTCGTGCCGGCTGCCGAGCGGCTGGCACACCTCGTGCACGAGGCCCGCCGGCTCGTCGACAAGCCGGTGCTGCTCTGCGGGCGGCTGTACCTGCCGCGGTCCATGCTGGAGGCCTTTATCATCAAGCGCCTGGCCACGTCGGTCCAGCTGCAGCTGCGCGCCGTCAGCGACGCCAAGCTGCCAAACGGCGGCACCGTGCTGGGCATCCTGCAGTACGACTGCGGCACGTATGGGCTGGAGGGCCTGGCGTCGTCCGACGGCGGTCTTCTGGGCGTGCGCGGTCTATACAACTTTGGTGACGGTGGCAACGGCAACGGCAATGGCAATGGCAACGGCAACGGCAACGGCAACGGCAACGGCAACGGCAACGGCAACGGCCATGGTAGCGGAAGCGGCAGCGGCAGCGGCAGCGGCAGCAGTGACGCGAGCAGCTCTTGCTCCCAAGAAGACAGCCCCGAGCGCCTCCATGGCGGCCGTTTCAGCGCGGGCGGCGAGATCTACTACGGCACGCTGAACAAGTCGGGCGGCATCTCGCTGGGCGCGCGGTTTGCAACGCTGCCGAGCAACAGCGGCACGCCACTCACAGCCACCATGACGCTCAACCCGCTGATGGGCAACATCAGCGCCAGCTACGCCGTCGTGGCGCGCGAATACTGCTCGCTGGCGACCAAGTTCGACTTCAACGTCTACAGCTACGAGAGCGAGTGGGCCGTGGGCATGGAGCTGTGGAGCAAGCGGCGGCTGGCCGGCCTCGTGGCCGACGACCTGGACGTCGATGTGGCGGACAGCCGGACAGAGGCGACGGCGCCTGCGGCTACAGCAAAGGCGACAACTACAGCCCCATCGAGAGCCACATCGAAAGCCACATCGAAAGCCACATCGAAAGCCGCCTCGAAAGCCACATCGAGAGCCGCATCGAAATCCACATCAAAAGCCACAACTCCATCCACAACAGCCCCTTCCAAGACAACCCCATCCACGGCCATGACAGGCTCCGGTGGTGGAAAGGAGGCGTCACCGGAACAAGCATCATTACCGGCATCGGCACCGTCGGCGGTCCCGCCGGTATTTCCAGAGAGGAGCTTCCAGGCGAAGCTCGAGTGGCGGCTTGATGACCCGGCAGCAGAGCCGCTTGCTACTGCTGCTGCTGCTGCTGCTGTTGCCGCTGCTGCCGCTGCTATCCCTACAAAGCACGACGATAAGCCACCCGCGAGGAAATTTGCCGACGACGAGTACCAGGGCGTCTTGAAGGCGCGCCTCGACCAGAACCTGAAAATCGGCCTTCTGTGGGAGGGCAGGATCCAGTCGCTCCTGTTCAGTCTCGGCTCGGTTGTTGATCTCAACAAGCTCGACCAGCCATTCCGCACACTGGGACTGGAGATACAGTTCTCGTCTTGATTCGCTGTGGGCAAGTGGGGAGTCTGAGATCCCTGTCCGGTGGAGATGGCCGTGATAACGTCATATGCATGGCCAGCGCTACTGCAAGGATTAGATAACGAAAAGAAAGAAAAGAGAAGACAAGAAGAAAATCCGAAAGGACAGGAAGACGTGCCAAGTGCGAGACGGCATTCAAAAAGGGCCAGATTCCAAATTTGCACGGCTGCGCAAGCGTGGCCGTTCAGAGTGGGGACAAGTGGCCCACGACGTCGTAAGGCTTTTGTGTTTTGGCCACTGAAGGACTAATCTCTGACATGCGATTGGCCGAGTGGAGCGAGTGGCCGAACTGTCCATCAAGGTTCTCAAAACACAGCAACCAAAGCAGCAGGTGCGAAGCCCCCGACGACCGGTGGGAGAATTTATCATGCGTTTCGCAGCAGGACCGCCTATGGGCACGGGAGGCATTCACGAGACGGCCTGTGAGACACACCAGCAGTGTCATAAGATCTATTGCAGGCAGGAGCGGCAAAAGAGACAAAAAAAAAAGGGGAAAAGAAGGAAAAAATAACGTCGACGAGGCAGGTGGCCATCAAGCTCCCCACAACCGAGTCCACCCGTCTCAGCAGAAGAAGCAAAACCCACCTAAAAAAAACTAGAGCAGGAAACGTACAAGAAACCCCCTCCCAAACCAGCAAAACAACTCTCGCCTGCGACTGCTCGATACATCTTTTTGGCCTTGATTCTTATGTCCTGCGTGTCGCCGCGGCCTTGGACGGCCCTCTTCGTCTAACATATCTACTCGCGATAAGCATTCCCCGAAACAGCTACTATCTAATCAAGGGGAGCGACTCTGAGGGTGAGTTAAATGCAGCCACTGCCCCATGTCCCCCCCCCCCCCCCCATTTCGCCTCTGTCGTGTGCGGGTCCGCGTCCAGGGAAGGTCGAGCATCACTGCGTTGTCTGTCTGTCTGTCAGTCAGAGCTGGTCTGAACGTCTGACAGCCCTGGACGCGCCGCTTCGCTGCTTGCGTGAACAGGAGTCATCCGAGGGACCGAAGAGCAAGCATACTGACGCAACAAGGCCTCTGTGTATCGGCCTCTATCTCCAGCTCGTTCCCGGCCGGCTCGGGGCTTCTGGATCCCAGCTGCTTCTGGCATTCGCACAGAGCAACGCGTCCAACCCTCTCACCCCATTTGCTCCTGTTTCTGCCACGATGGCCTATCGCCGTTCAGCCCTCCAGCGCCTGGCACGGCGGGATGACGGCACCGCCGACGTCGTCCCGGCGTGCACGGGATGGGGCACCACCATGGACAACATGGACCTGCGCATCGCGTCCGTCTTTATCATCCTCGTCGGCTCCCTGCTCGGCGTCGCCCTGCCCATGCTCCTCGCCCGCACCCCCCGCCACTGGCGGATCTCCAAGGTGACCCTCTTCGTATGCAAGTACGTCGGCAGCGGCGTCATCCTGTCGACCTCGTTCATGCACCTGTTGTCGCCCGCCGTCCAGAACCTGTCCGACCCTTGTCTCAGCGACCGCCTGCCCGACTACGACTGGGGCCACGCCATCTGCCTGATGACCATCATGGTCATGTTCGCCATCGAGCTGCTGGGGTCCCGCTTCAACTTCGACCTTGGCCACTCGCACGCGTCGGCAGCCCCGTCGGCGGCAGCGTCGCCGACGGCGCCGCCTTCGCTGATGCTGCCGTCCCCGTCCGACCGGAAGCAGTACAGCTGCAGCTCTCTCAGCGGCCTCGGCTTTGACGGAGCCGCCGACCACGGCAACATCCGCGAGATCAGCGAGTGCAGCAGCACCCTGGGCAGCAGCGATGTTCTGTCCAACGCCACTGCGCATGGCCGCACCGGACTGTCCCTGTCCGTGGACATGGAATCGGGCCTCAGCGACAGCCAGCGGAGCAGCGAGATCGACTCTGCGAAAACAGCAGATCTTCTCTACACGCCCCGCATCACGAGAAGCACGTCGCACGTGGCCAACGGCGGCGGCGGCCTGCCCGGCAACACCAGCACCCTGCCTGGTGGCGAGGACCACCTGGCCCACGGCCGCGACCACGTCGAGGGCGACTCCCAAGCTGGCCATGGCAGCCAGATAGTATCGCTCCTGATCCTCGAGTTCGGCATCGTGTTCCACTCGCTCTTCATCGGGCTGACCCTGGCCGGGACGGACAACCTCAAGGTCCTGCTGATCGTCATCGCCTTCCACCAGTTCTTTGAGGGTCTCGGTCTGGGCTCGCGTCTGGCCGTGGCCGCGTGGCCGTCCAGCTGGAAGACCTGGACCGGCCCCCTGATGGGACTGGGCTTTAGCATAACCACGCCCATTGGCATCGCTATCGGCCTGGGCGTCAACAAGGGCCTGGCATCCAACCCGGCGGTGGCCCAGCTGGTCAACGGCGTGTTTGACGCCGTCAGCTCCGGCATCCTCATCTACACCGCGCTGGTGGAGCTGCTGGCACACGAGTTCATGTTCAACCCGGAGATGCGTGACGCCGAGCTTGCTGCCCAGCTCCTGGCCTACGGGTGTGTGGCCGTCGGCGTGGCCATCATGGCCGTCCTAGCAAAATGGGCTTGACAGAGCGGGACGGGATATGCTGTTTTGCTGTTGTTTTGCTCTCTATCATCACGCATCGTCATGTTTCATTTTTTTTTCTGCAGCATTGGGAAGTTCACGCCTGGCCCTGGGCGCTGGCCCTGCATATAGTTGGCGTTTACTGCGAGGCGAGGGAATATCGCATGGATTTATGTTCTCCTGCTTGCGCTTTACTGCAAAAGCAAAGCGACCGGACTAGAGGCATAGAACGGGCGTTGGGATTGGGGAATTCTGGGACAGGAGACTGCGTCTCTTCAGTATGAAATATCGTTGCTTCGAAGCATATTTGGGTTGTGTTCTTTTAAACAGTATTTCTTTACTAAGCAGATAGATTGACTCGACACGGTCGAAGAGCAGTAAATCATGCACTATTGCAACCCCATCGTTCCTGCCTGTCTCCCCGTGCCACGTCAGCAGGACCGGTTCTTGTCCTCCTGCCTCTTCTTGTCTGCTCACTTTCCTGAAAAAAATACTGGAGACGATGCGACACATGTGGAAAGTCAAGCACACTGCAAGAGATACACCATCAACACAAAGGCCATGGATACACGTCTGCAACAAAGGCAGGAAAGAAAGTCCCGCACGGTCTCCTCGACGAGTGCAGACAGCTCGGCTGCGTGCCCAGAGAGCATGTCCCGAACCTGTCTGTGCTACACCTCAAAACGGTATGATTGAAGATCTGGAAACGACGGGCCGCGTCGTGACGTGCCTGGTGCTGCAGGGCGGAAGTCGCGCATCATCTGACGCCGCTGCTGCAGTTGGCTCCGCTGCTGTGGATGCAGCGTCGAGCTGGTGGTGTGCTCGCCCAGCCGCCGGCCCATGTTGGACGTGACAATGGGCATGGGGTGGGGCCGGCGGACGAATGCGGACGACGACGACGAGGACGGCGCTGTCAAGTCGATGACGGGGGTCTGCGTCGATATGCGACTGCTGGGGATACGAGCGCCTCGACGGACGCCGTCGGGCCGGTCGCTGCCGGGACGACCGAGACGCGCGTGATGCCCACGAGCAGGGGTGACGCCCAACGGTCGATGAGCTGCCGTCAAGGCTGGAGCAGACGCCGGCTGCCAGCGTCCCTGGCCGGCATACAGCTGGATGCCGACAGAAGCAGCAGGAGGTGGTGCTGCCGTCCGCCTTCTGGTTTCCCGCGAGCTCGAGCCCGTCCTCGGACCGGTCGTGTTGGGGCTCGTCGACATGGACAGCACAAACTCCACATCGGCGGGCTCGTTCCGCACCGGCGTGACAGGTGGTGGCGGCGCTGGCGGCAGGTGCCGCTCCGCTCCCGACGGCGGCTGCTGCTGCAGCAGCGGCAGAGCCTGGTGGAAAGACGGCAGATGCTGCCGTGGGACACCGAACCGGGGCGTGGACAAGGCCGGCATTCTGGCGGCCGCTGCGGGAGCCGAAGTCGCCGGCATGGCCGGAAGCTGCGCGGCCCGTCTCGATGTGTTGTTCGGTCCGGTCCCAGCGACGACCTCGGAGGTGGACGACTCGCGCTCCAGCTGGCCGGCTGACTCTGGGCTGGCCGACGCGAAAAAGTACGACACGCGCGGGGCGGTGCTGGGCATGGACGAGCCCGAGGACAGCGGCAGCTCCACGGACGACAGGCCGCTGCCATGGCCTGTGTAGGAGGCAGGCTCCCGGGCGGACGCATGGGCGGTCTCGCGTGCATTTCCAAAGTCTGAAGGCGCCACAAAGCACGGCGTCGGCCGTGGCTTGCCGTGGGGGCCCCAGTGGGCTGGCGGGGGTCCGGTGCCGCCGAAGCGCGGCGGAGATGCCGAGTACGGCGTGTACCGAGCTCTGCGGGACAGGGGCGACGATCGGGGTAGCGAGCTTGCCGGGATCGACGGCGACGGCGTGCTCAGCACAGACATGCGACGCGGGACAGTGGCAGGCTCCGGCGGCGGGAGCGCAAACTCGGACCCACGGTCGACGCTCGGCCAGCCAAGCTCCTTCACCGACCTGTCGTCCTCGTCGACATCCGACAGCGACAACGCTGTCGGTCGGCCGCGGCGCCGCGAGCTGAAGACGATGGGATCCTCCAGCGAAGCCTCGCTGGAACGGGAAGCCTCGCTGGAACGGGAATCTTGCCAGCCACGTTCCTGCTTCTCTGGCAGTGCCTGGTTCTCGTCCCGGTTCTCGTCCTGGCTCTCGTCCTGGCTCTCGTCCTGGCTCTCGTCCTGCCCACTGCGGATCACGTCTTTCTTTAGCCGCTCATGCCACGTGGTCTCGCCGACGTAAAATGTGCGCCGTTTGCTATGTCGGTCGAAGACGGCACAGGACTCTGTCCGAACGTCGATGCCAGTCTTACGGCGGATAAGGCGCAGGAATTCCACTGCGAATGGATCAGCAAGGCTGCTTATGCCCATGACATCCAGCGCTCTTGGCGGGGGACATACGGCAGTTTTTGCACGGCTTGTGGCCGAGGACGATTTTGGCCTTTCGCCGGCACAGTGGCAGGTCGGAAGATCGAAGACGGCCCTCGAGGGCTTCTTGGAGCGATATGCCGGCAAAGCGAACCTGCTGCGTGAGGAAGTACAGTCCCAGCTGTCATGCGCACTGTCAGTACGGGAGCCGGCATTCACTGCGGCTTCACGGCAGGGGTGCATACCTTCTTTTCTGCGTGGCACGCGAGAAAGCGACCCGCATGCAGCTCCCGAAGTTCTGGGTCAGCTGTGTTCTGCACGTCTCGGATGTGACTCCCGAGACGGAAGCCCACCACGGCAGAGAAGCGACGGACCAGCTCCGTCCATTTATCGTTTGCGAGCAGATTGTAGGGCTGCTTCTGGGGGCGCCACCCGCTGGAACCGAACTTGATGGGGATGTTCGTGCCGGCCGGGATGAGACTTGCTGGGGTGGCATGAATGTGTCGGCTTTTGGGGAAGCCGGTCTGCGCTGTAGCCGTGGTCGTCATGAGCAGCAGCTCCTCCCCTTCACGATCCCAGCCGAGGCAAAAGGCAGACTTCTGAGGACTGTGTTTGGCCATGGTGACGCGGATGGTGTGAATGATGAAGATGATGAAGATGATGAAGATGATGTGGATGATGTTTTCGATGAAAATGTCAGATCTGCCGTCTGGGCATCAAAAGTAGAGAGGATGAAGGAAGGAAAAGAGAACGAGGCAGGAAGCAGAAGGCGATCCGGTTAAGGCTGGCAGCGGTTGCCTAATCACCGCGGTCCTAAGAGTTGCACAAGTGTGCGGCCAGTGAAAGCTGAACACAATCTGAGGAGCAGGTGACAAAGGCTCGGCAATATTATTTGGCATGTGGATGGATGGGCAGCAACCAAGCATCAGGTATGAATCACCAAACACCCCCGCGCACCGTTCATGATTCGTTTTGTGCTTTCTATTTTTTTTTTCGTCACAAATCGACGGGAGGGTAAGAAAGAAGAAAGAAACAAACCCAAGGCGCCGAGAATACCGCTGAATGCGGAGGAATCCGCATGATTTTTATCCCACTGTGCCCTCCCACATTTGCATCTGCCCTTCCTCGTTTTGTTTGTTGTTTGGATGTGGCATTTCAAACACGACAGCACCGTTCCGCACCCACAGAGGCTCTCTCTCTTGTCTACTCGTCATCCTCCTCCTCGTCCTCCTCCTCCTCCTCGGCCGTGGTCTGGGCGATACGGTCCAAATCACGCTGGCCGGCCTGGGTGATGCGGCGGCCGCCCTTCTCCTCGTCCTGCTCGACGATGCCGATCTTCTCGAGGGACTGCAGGACCTTGCGGTCGACGCTGCCGCTGGCGTTGACGTGCTTGGACGGGCGGGTGCCCCGGTTCTTGGCGGTGCCGTGCACCTTGCGGAGGCGGCCGACACCGACCGTCTTGCGCAGGTACACGTGGCGGGCGACCGAGGCCGCGCGCACGTAGTACCAGTCGACGCTCTGGGGGGGCAGCTCCTTGGCGTGGCCGGTCTTGACGGTGTCAACCCAGCCTGGGCAGCGGTTAGTGAGGGGAGGGTCCAGACAGCCACGGTCTGGCCAGGGAGGGCAGATGGATCACTCACCGGGAACGGGCAGCTTGCCCTGGCGCTTCAGGAAAGCAGCATAGGCGATGATGAACTTCTGGGCCTACATTACCAAAGAAAGAAAGAAACCCAATTAGCACGATTCCGTCACTGGAAGTCTTGCGACTCCCTCACGCCTGCTCCGCATTCGATGTTTTCTTCTTCTTTCTTGTCCGTCCTGGCCGCAGGCCGCTTCTCTTGTCCATGTCCCAGGCAGGGTGAAGACGACCGTCGGTTGAGGAGAGAGGAAAAGAAATGCCCGATTCGGTGTGCACGGCGAGAGGGAGATTCGCATTCAGTCCCCGGCTCTCAGGGAGTATCTTGGAAAACACCTACATCAACGTCCCGAACAGTGGTACCGCCCATCTTGATGGATTGTTTTTATTTTGTGAGAGGGGGAAGGGGGGGGGGCTGTTGGGGGGGGATTTGCTTGGGTCGAGTTGTTCGCTGAAGAGGCTCGTGAGAAAAGATGCGGTCGTCGATGGGGAACAAAATCAGAGGGGCCGAAAAAAAAAGTCGGAGGCACAGGCTAGCGGAAATTAGGGCTCGACTGCCCTGGTGCTGTCAGCCACAAGCGTGCTATCTTATCGAGAAGTGTGGCGGTGCTAGCCGGAGCTGGAGACGGAACTTGCCTCGAGGTAATTTTCTCTTCTGATTGGCCAGTCTTGTTGTCAACCCCCTCAACTCTCTGGTTGCGAACTAACAGACAGCTTCGAGGTGTAGGCGATTCTTTTCAGCTTCGGATTGGACACCTGATTCTAATGGCCGGCGTTCTTCTCGCACGTGTCTAGCATTTGTCCTCTCATATGCCGGGCGCTTCCTTGTCGGAAGCATAGACCCGAAGGAAGCAGATGGAGTTTCCCAATTTGAGTTCCCCCCGTCTTTGCGGAGTAGCTGCGCCTGCCAGTCTCGGGGTGTTGGGAAGATGCTACCCGACCTTGCAGACGGCAGTGGGCTCGGCTTTGGCCGAAGCTGCCTGAGGACAATGCCTTGTTTCGAATTCAGACGGACGCAACCACATAGCAGGAGACACTCCTGTGTGAATACGCAGCTTCAGCCTTCTCTTTCTTTGCACCGGTACGGGAAGCTATGGCACTTGGTAAGACCAGCCCGAGGCTATACATATCTCCACGGCCATCTAACTGCATCCAATAGCAACCGTGGCAGCAACGACGGCGGCCACAGCGGCCGGCCTGGCCTATCTCGACGCCAAGTTCCACCTGAAAAAGGATCTTCAGCTCATCCGAGGCCGTCGGCTGCAGATGAAGCTGTGGGAGAAGGCAGTCCGGGAGAAGCGCACCTCGCCCTACTACTTTGTCGAGCAGCGAGCCCGCGAAGACGCCGACTACGAGGCGATATGGTCGCGTGCCGGCTGCTACACGCGCAAGGAGGTGTACGACCGGGCGAACCAGTACGGGCAGTGGTTTCTGGCGCAGGGCATCCGGCCGGGCGACCTGGTGGCGTTCTTCATGAGCAACTCGGCGGACTTTGTGACGGCCTGGATCGGGCTGCTGTCGGTGGGCGCGGCGCCGGCGATGATCAACGTGCACCTGACGTCGCCGGCGCTGCTGCACTGTCTGGGGATCAGCAGGGCGCGGCTGGTGCTGGTGGACGGGCCGGCGGCGGTGCACGAGCGCATCGACGGCGCGCAGGCGGAGCTGGCGGCGGCAGGCTACCGCGTGGTGAGGCTGGAGGACGTGCGGCAGGACGTGTACGGGCAGCGGGACGCGACGCGGCCGGGCGACGAGCTGCGGGCCGGCGTGGGCGGAGACTGGCCGCTGGCGCTGTTCTACACGAGCGGGACGACGGGGCTGCCCAAGGCGTGCGTGCTGCCGGTGGTGGTGGCGCACGGCCACGGGGTGTCCAACGAGACGGGGCTGAACCCGGTGGACGGGCCGGACGAGCGGTACTACGACTGCATGCCGTTCTACCACGGCACGGGGGGCATCAACGCCATGTGGCAGCTGCTGACGGGCACGACGCTGTGCGTGGCGCCGCGGTTCAGCGCGCGCGGCTTCTGGGCCGACGTGCGCGCCGCGCGGGCGACGTGGTTCGTCTACGTGGGCGAGACGCTGCGCTACCTGCTGGCGGCGCCGCCGTCGGCCGACGACCGGCGCCACGCCGTGCGCGCCATCTACGGCAACGGGCTGCGGCCGGACGTCTGGCAGCGCTTCCGCGACCGCTTCGGCATCGAGCGCGTCCACGAGTTCTTCAACAGCACCGAGGGCGTCTTGGCGCTGGACAATGCGTGTCGCGGCGACTTTCTGGCCCATGCCGTCGGCCACCACGGCCTGCTGCTGCGGCTGCGCCACCGCGACGACTACGTGCCCGTGGCCACGGACGCCGAGACCGGCGCCATCGTGCGCGACCCGCAGACCGGCCTCGTCTGCCGCCGGCCCTACCGGCTGGGCGGCGAGATCCTGGTGCGCCTCCAGGGCGGACTCGTCTTTGGCGGCTACGTCGGCGACGCGGCAGCCACGGACGCGAAGCTGGTGCGCCACGTCCTGCGTGCCGGCGACTGCTACTACCGCAGCGGCGATGCCCTGCGCCGCGACCCCGACGGCCGCTGGTTCTTTCTCGACAGGTGGGTGTGTCCCGGGTGTGTCCCAGGTGTGTCCGCAGCTGCGGAGTCAGTTGTGAGTCGGCTGAGTCAGCTATGAGTCAGCTGTGGAGCGGCAGATCCGCTGACAAAGCAGACTCGGCGACACGTTCCGCTGGAAGGGCGAAAACGTGTCGACGGCCGAGGTCGCCGAGGTGCTGGGACGCTTCCCCGGCGTCCTCGAGGCCACCGTCTACGGCGTCGAGCTGCCCGGCCACGACGGCAAGGCCGGGGCCGCGGCCCTCTCCGTCGACCCGCAGCACAAGGCGCACTTTAGCCACCAGGCCCTGCTGGCGTACGTGGTGACCAGTCGACGGCAGAACCGCAGACGTCTCTCTCTCTCCTCTGCTGACACGCACCACACAGACACGTCCGCCGAAATCTGCCGCGCTATGCCGTGCCCGTCTTCATCCGCCACCTGCGGGCGGCGGCAACGACGCACAACAACAAGCAGAACAAGATGCCGCTGAAGAGCGAGGGCGTGGATCCGGACAGGGTTGCCGCCGGCGACGAGATGCTGTGGATCGACGACCGCGGTAAGGGCGCCACGTACGTCCCGTTTACGCGGGACGACTGGAACAGTCTGCAGGCGGGCGAGGCGAAGCTGTAGGGGGGGGGGGGAATGCAGGCGTGGCTGGCTTCAAGCACAAATCGCTCAACACATCCAATCCCGATAGTACAGTGTGTACTGTATACAGCTCACGTAACCTGGCTAGCAGTGGCCATCGCGGCTTCCTAAACAGATCTGTGGTCGTACACCCATTTCGGAAAGAGCGCAACTCCTATTCCTCCCGTACAAAATGCTTCCGTCCTCTGCCTCGTCGTTCCATCCAACCATCATCATCACAGCAACAGCGACACCTCCTTCATTGACTATGCATCACCAGACACCAGCATGGATACTCATCGTCGCCTTGAGCCACCTGGCGCATGCCGCTGTGGCCGACAGAGGTATCAAGAGAGATAATGACTCCTTCCCGTATGGCCAGAGGACAGACAACGTCCCAAGGCCACTTGTCGGCAATGTTCCCTATGGTGAGATGGGCAGAACCATCCGTCCTGTCGCAGCTGACATTCCACTGCAGGGACCATAATCAGAGAGTGCACTGTTCCCGGCACCGTCGCCCTGACGTTTGACGACGGCCCCAGCCAGTACACCGGCATGGTTTTGGACACTCTCCGCCGCCACAACACAAAGGCTACCTTTTTCGTCAACGGCATCAACAACCCGCTCGGCTCGGTCGACGACCCGGAGACGCCGTGGCCGGCTCTGCTGCGCCGCATGCACGCCGAGGGCCACCAGATCGGAAGCCACACCTGGGACCACGCCGACCTGTCGGTGGCGTCCGAGCACCTGCGCGACCAAGAGATCGTGTTCAACGAGATGGCCATCCGCAACGTGCTCGGCCTGATCCCCGCGTACCTGCGGCCGCCGTACGCCTCGTGCACGCACGAGTCGGGCTGTCTGGACGACCTCAGGGCCCGCGGGTACCACATTGTCAACTACGACATTGACACCATCGACTACAACCACGACGATCCCCACACCATCCAGTGGTCCAAGGACCACTTTGCCGACGTGCTCTCCCACTCGGGCTACAACCAGCCGGGCAGCCGGGCCGGCCACATTGCTCTCTCCCACGACACGAAGCACGAGACGGCAGCCAACCTGACCGGCTTCATGCTGTCCACCCTGCGCGACCTCGGCTACCGGGGGACCACGGTGGCCGAGTGTCTGGGCGACCCGAGAGAGAACTGGTACCGCGATGCCCGTTCTGCACACGGCCTGGAACCGACAATGTCCGGCGCCTGCGGGCCCGTGCCCGGGGTGATGCTCACCTGCCGGGGATCCGACTTTGGACACTGCTGCTCCAAGCACGGGTTCTGGTGAGCTGTCCCCATGCCAAGCCCATCCTCTCTGCACAGGATCTCTAACCTGTTGGAAACAGCGGTATCAGTGCGGACCACTGCGGGCGGGGATGTCAGCGGGGGTTTGGGAGCTGCTCTGAACGGTAGTGCTTGCTTGGCGCGGAGAGCTGCAATCGTGTGTGCAGGTATAGAGATTATAAAGCATAGCTTAGACTAGAGTGACGGAACGAGTGACAGTCTGAATCCCCAAAGAGCCTGTTCCGTGTCTGTATGAAAACAAACGCCCCCAAAGAGGCGTTATGGTGCTCTTGCCAAACTCCAAGACGCCACAAAAAAACACACTCATGTCCAGCACCACAGTCTCTGCACTCATGTTGCCATGGCCTCCTTCTGGGCGGAGAGGGTGGTGGCCACGCCGTTGGCGGCGGCAGCGGTGGCAGCAGCGGTGGTGGTGGTCTCGGTGGACTCGGTGGCGGACTCGTCGCCGAACTGGTCGCGGCCGCTGGCAAAGACCTTGTCAAAGTCGTACTCGAACCAGCGGATCTCGGGGCAGAGGCCGGCAAACTTCCAGACGCCGTCGACCTTGCGGTACCAGTGGGTGTTGGCCGAGTGGGCGTGGCCCTTGACGGCGACCTCGGCGAGGCTGGCGTCGGTGTAGACCTGGTGGGGGACGCGCAGCTGGTGGTAGCCGACGACCTCAGTGTCGGACACGCGCTCCCAGCGGGACGTGCCGAAAAAGTGTTGTGTGCGCAGCAGCGGGTTGCCGAGCACGTGGACGTCCGAGATCATGGTGATGAACTCGTCGGCGGGCATGGCCTCCCAGATCTTGTCGAGAAAGGAGCGGTAGTCGATCTGGGGTTGTCAGTGGGGGGGGAAGAGGGAAGAGAAAAGAGAAAAGAGGCAGAGACAGGAACAGGCAGGGCAGAGAAGAAGAGCAGAGGAGAGGAAGAGAAAAACAGGACAACAGGACAGACAGAGCAGACAGCAGCAGGAACTTACACGCAGAGTCGGGGCAATACACCGGCGAAGACGATCCCAGTCTTTGGCATCATAGCTGTCGGCCCACTCGTAGGCGGCGGCATGGAGGCCGAGATAGTCTGTTCCCGTCAGCAGGACGTCCCGTCCCGTCTCTGGCACATTCGGGGAGCCTGCCTTCAAACGTGATCTTGTCGTCGGCCACCTTCTCGACCGGCGTGACCGCCCAGAGAGAGCTGATGCTGGAGCCCATGGTGCGAGGACGTGCGCGGCAGACGGTTTGCGAGGGAAGAGACTTCGGCCAGCAGTCGGTCCCGTCCTTCGAGCTGGGTGTGTGCGAGAAGGCATGCCAGCAGGACAGGCCTTCTTATAGCTCGTCAGTCCGAGGCAGGAGCGCACCGCCCTCCAGGTACAGGGTTACGCCGCTGGTAGCTGCTCCACGCCAGCAGCACGGCCGCTGGACATCCCTTGTCGGTCCGGACTCTTCGTGGCAGAGCCGGGCAGCGTACGAGAGTGGCAATGGCAATCTCCATCGGAGTCCGGAAGCGAGCGTGGGGATGTGCGGCCGCGCTGCGCTCGCGCATGGACTGTCCACCCAGACGCCCGGCGACAGCCCAGGCCAATCACACCAGGTGCGGCCTATGCCTCAAGGCACACACCGTAACCGCACGTCGCCAAGACTCTGCCATCGCGCTTGATGCCGCAAAAAGGCAGAGCTCTAATAGCCGAAGCTCTGCACAGGACAGAGGGCACGTGCACCTTCCTATTCCGGCAATGGAGCGTGCTTTTTTTTTTTTTTTTTTTTTTTTTTACGCGGACCGCATTTTTACCGGCCGAGCGGTCAACAGTGGCACAATGGATTTTGCATTCTCGCACGGACCCCCTCTGGGAGTATTTAAGCCCCGGCCGACCGCCGCCCTTTCTCGAATTCTTTTTCTTCCTTTTTTTTCTTCATACTTACCTTGTTCGATGAGTCGGGTGATCATGAAGACCTGGCCATAGGGTGGGAAGCCTGCATTGCACATCGTGGCGCTACCCGTCTTGGTTTGTCCTTCGGGGCCGACCCGGGCGCAATTTTTGCTTTCAAACCACACTTTTTTTTCATTGCGAGCGTCGCTTTATGCAGCGCCGTGAAGGAGAATAATTGGTGTTGTGACCGTAGTGGTGGGTGGAAAAGTAGGGCTGGGCTATTTTTCAGCTGGGAAGGTGTGCGTTGATTGAACGTTTGCTTGTATGGATGCCATTGTGCTGGAGCTGTACCACAATTATGGGCGGTGTAGGTGGGCGGGGATCCAGTTTTCCAGGGAACCGTTCTTGTCACCCCTGCTAGTCTTGGAGGGGTTGTCGGTGGAAGATTTGCCGTCGTAATTTCGAGCCGTCGGCTATGTTCTTCCGTGCTTTCGCGAAGCTCCATCTACTCCGATGAAGAGTCTTCCCCGTCTATGGAGTACTGCTCGATGCATTGTCTTTACCGCTGTCGTCCCATGGATGCTAGATGCGACATCCCCCATAAAAAGGTCCAGACCACGGTTTGACCCATGGAGAACCACATTACAATGTATGGGATTCTGCAAAAAAAAAAAAAAAAAAAAAGGAAAAAAAAAAAAAGCAAAAAGAAAACCAACGGAGAT
>JANSMH010000184.1:0-51183 GCA_029299595.1 Grosmannia serpens
TGTACTCGTATTAGGCAAGATCCAGGTTCTTTCAGCAAGCTTCGGCCATCGCGGCTGCCGCTTTGGGCCATCCAGCACTGTTTCGTAGTTGTCGTAAATTGCCGTAGACCTACCCATATCCCCTCCCACGCTCGTTGTTTGTCCCTACTTTCTCTATTTTTATCACTGTTTATCTCACAGCAATCTTTCACAAGTCGCCCACTTTCATCCACCTTTCATTCGCAGCTCACAGACTAACGCCGTCAGACTACCGCGAAACAGCTGTCAAATTCCAAAAAGAATGGCATGTTAAGGAGCCTCATCGGCACTTCGATTTCGCCCCCCATGTTAAGAGCCATGCACTCGTTTCTGTAGTGAACCGGGGCTTGCTCTACTATTCCCTCGAGCGGGAATACTTATCATCCAAGACAGTACGTTCCCCCCCCCTCAACCTCCTGTTCATCCCGACATCTGCCGCGCTTCCCCAATTCGCGATTGCTTTCTCTCCCTACACCCAAACTGCGTCTGTCAAGAATGCTCCTCTCACAACGTGCAGGCATCTGAAGAGACAAAGCAGTCTGGAGTATTTGGTCCGCTCATCACAGAACCACCAGTACGGCATGTGGAGCAGTGCGAAGATGCGGAGGCAAAGGCCGTGGCAGCGGTACCAGGAAGCGATGACACAGATGGCATGCGCAAACGCCAGCTGGAGATGCAGCAGAACGGGTCACCGACGAAACGTCCTAAGCTCGGAAACGGCCATGATGCTACCGGCGCTGCCGATGTTGCGCCGCCAACCCCAATGGACCTTGACAGCAGCGAGAATCAACATGCCTATCCGTCGCCTATGGAGCGAGAGCCCGCCCCGACGCCTGGACCGCGAACTGATGGTCCCGAGCAAGGAACACAGATTGATAAAGTTCAGGAGCTGGCGCCCGAAACAATCTTCCTGCGACTGGCACCCGATCAAGCCACGGACGACGACAGCCTGACCGAGCCGCTGCAGCCGGGACGCGAAAACCCCATCGTCCTGCATTGTGAGTGGAACCCTGCCAACCCGTCAATATTGGCGGCGTCTGGATCAGATGCGCTAGCCCGGATTTGGACACTCTCGCGTACGTCTGCCGATCCCGTGAATGATCACGTGAACGGAATCAACCGCCCCTACAAAGATTTGGTGGACGAGGACGTGCCTCAGACATCGACCGTAACCACCATGGCCTGGAACCCCGACGGAACCGCGGTAGCAATTGCTACCGAAACCGGCACAAAGGCGCGCGTTAGCATATGGGCTCCAGACGGCACCGTCCTCATGCGGTTTAACGCACAGGAAGCCCCCGTTATCAAGCTGCGGTGGAATCCAAACGGCACTTCTCTTCTCGGGATCGGCCCTTACAACGGCGGGTTGCTTGTTACAGTCCATTCGGCTGTAACGTCCAACTCTGTGTCGCACTTCCTCCCCGATTTTCCCTCCGAGCACGACGCGCAGCCGGATCTCGATGCGGCCTGGGTTAACGAAACCGAGTTTTTGGTGTGTGGAGGGGATCTGCTCCTCGCATTACGATGCAGCGAGTCGGGTATTGAAAAGGCCAAGACGTTTGCCACAAGAAAGGACGACAGCTTTGTACAAATCCAATACGACTGGAGAAGCAAGATTGCCGCCACCGCTAGCGACAAGGGGATGCTTGATGTAAGACAAGAGCAAACCTGCGCCGTGGAACTCTACTAACGTTGGCAGCTATGGAACGACGCTGGCGAGCGCCGCACAATAACCGCCCACATCGGCCTCATCACCTGTCTGATGTGGCAACCATTGCAGTCGACACCACCGGCAGAAGAGCGGTTATTAGCCTCTGGAGGCGAGGATGGTGCCATATCGATATGGAATGCACGACTACCCGACAGCAAGCCCAAATGTTCGATGACCATGGACCTTCCTGTCGTAGCACTCGCTTTCACGCCCGACGGCGCCTTTATCGCGGGTGCCACAGCAGACCGCATCTTGATCTGGAAGGTTGGCGACCACGCGATCCCACGGGCCAGCTGGAGCAGAACTCCACACCCAGGATGGCTGAGTCCCAAGACCAATGGCGACGGGGAAAACAGCGACGGTGTAGACGAGGACATTCACTGTTTGTGCTGGGACACCACGGGCCAAAAGTTGGCCTATGGAGTAAAAAATAGGGTACGTCTCGAAACCTCTACTGAAGCTTGAACATCAGCCCAGCCAGTTTGTGGTGCTCCAACTAACACGTGCGCGCAGCTGGCCGTGATAAATTTCCGCTGAGAAGCTTCTGTCGGAACAACCACTGTTAGCACTCGCCTTCTAATTGCCGACAAGCAGATGCTAGCTGTTGGGCTGAGCCGGAGTGTACATTACTGCTACTACTACTACTACTACTGCTGCTGCTGCTGCTACTGCCACAATTACGTTACTAGAGGCGGACCCATGACGAAGAAATGACGATCGGGGGCATATGGTGGGATTTATTTGTTTTTGCTTCACATTTCCTTTAGGCTAGGCAGCGGTGGGGTTGGGTACCCATCTGTTGCTGGGAGGGGGTGGCTTTTCTCCCTTCGGAAGCCGGAGGGGGGGATGGACGGGAGGCGGAGAGGCATTCTGGGATTCTGAGATGGGTGGCATCTTGGTCAACTATTTGGTTATATAAGTGGCTCGTTTGCCGTTGCGTTTGGCAGATCAGAGGAAGGGGAACTGGATTTTGCACCACGGAATTCCAACTCGAAGGTGCGGCAACTTCGCTCGTTCTGGCGTCTCGTCCTGGTTTGGTCTGGTCTGGTCTTTGTGGGAAGAAGCGATACTACTGATGCCTGCTTGGTTTGTTCTCGAACGTCGTTTTTATTCCACCGCCCATCTACGCCATACCAGGCACAAAAATACGTATTGAATATCATATCTTGCTTGCCGAACAAGAGCAGCCGGTCATCTGTGTCTGCCTTTGCTGCGCCCGGTGTGAAGTAGGGCGCAGAGCCAGGAAATGGCGGAAGACGGCGGCATCCCTTCGCCAACATCTCCAGGGTGTGACTGGATGGAGTTGTGTTGTTTGTGATACGTTGGTCATGTGATGAGTGGTATGCGCCTTCCACCAAACGGGTGCGTTTATACCGCACATTATCTGTCCACTGCTTCGCAATCTATTTCTTTTTTTCTATCCATCCACCGCTTATTTTCTGCTTCTGCTTCTGCTCCTTGTGAACATCTGCCAATTATTCCTACAGCTTTCTCGCCGGCCACAAACGATCACCTCACACAAGTTCTGTCATCCTTTGGTGGAGGCGAGAAGCAAAAGAAGGAAAGAGACGGTGAAGGGCTGGATTTTGCAGGGTTGGATGAGACCGGCTATTGGGCAGATCGAGACGTCAACCCGAAGCGAAAGGGAGAATAGATAAGCCAGCCAATGACAAAAAAGGCCAAGGCTGGTTATTAAAAAGCAGCGAGTCTCCCGCCATCGATATCCACCTCGTTCACACCATCCCCGCAGTCAGAAGCTCCGGCCATAAACAGAGACATGCTTCGGTCTGCACCAACAGTGCTTTACCTATTTCATTAATAGCAGCATTCTACAATTTGTTTCTGGCCT
This sequence comes from Grosmannia serpens, assembly GCA_029299595.1. Taxonomy (NCBI): domain Eukaryota; kingdom Fungi; phylum Ascomycota; class Sordariomycetes; order Ophiostomatales; family Ophiostomataceae; genus Grosmannia; species Grosmannia serpens. The sequence goes on from JANSMH010000184.1 coordinate 3,579, forward strand.
TTTTCGGGCAGGAGAACGCATCCCCGGAAGAAAAAAAAAAAAAAAAGAGAACCCGAGAGTTAGCTTACCAGACACCTCTTGTTAGGCGCCGACCTGTTTTCTGGCACGCGAACCCAACCAAGACACAACCGACGAGAGACAGTACAACGAGGAAAACACACATACGTCTGTTCCAAGGCGGGCCAGGTTTTTAGCAGAAGCAAGCTCTCCACACGAACAGGAGCGATGGCGGCACCATCTCCAAGCAACAAGGCGCCGCTAGCGAACCCTGCGGCTAGGTGTAGCTGTTCTGATTCGAACGATGGCATCGCCTTCACCAACAACATGCGCGACCGGCAGGCCCGGGGCAAGCACACGTATGTGGACCAGAGTAGACTTCTGATGGAGATGAAACAACGACACGTGGCGAAACGATTACAGCAGGAGCAGCAGCGGCAGCAAGAGCAGCAGCGGCTCTATATTTTCCACAAGTACTACGAGCCCCAGCTGCTGAAAGAGCAGCACTATCAGCGGCAGCAGCATCTGGTGAACCAAAAGTACGCGCAGATGCAGAGGGTCAAGCATCATATGCAGACCTTCATGATCCGGATACAACAGGCGCAACAGCTCCATCACTATCTGGAGCAGCAGCAGATGCAGCTGCAGTACGAGCAGCTGGAACGAAGGTACAACCTGTTGCAGCAGCAGTACCAGGAAGAAGTGCAGCGGGACAAGCGGTGCCCGGGACCTCAGCTGCAGCAGCCACATGAGCCGGTGCGTCATCCGTATGCCCAGGGCACCGCTGGCACGCTCGCTGGAAACGTGCCTACAAGCTTAACGGACGGGACGCTAGCCGGACTGCCGAGCGTGAGAGCAAGACGGCCGGTAGGCGGAGAGTTGGGGGACGGCCGCGGCGGCATGCCGGATGACGAACTGCCGGATGTGGTGGGCCGCGGACCGTACTGGGACGTCATGGTGGAAGCGTAAGTCTTGGGGGTGCCGGTCGGCCCTGTTGCGAATCTCTGCTGACGTTTGGCGTCGTGAAAAGGACGGTGGAGTTTGACCCGGAGAATTTCGAGGAGACCGATCCGCGGCGCCATGCAGCGGCCGTGCTCGACACGCCCGAGCTGCTGATGATGTATGCGCAGAGCATGGGAGAGGTGTGTTTTTTTTTGGGGGGGGGACCTCCAGACGATCGCGGCGAGCATCTGTCCTTGAACTGACGTGGCTGCTCCTCTCGCAGACAATCCCGGCTACACGGCTCAAGTTTATGCGGATGATGTGCGGCTACGACGAAGAGGCTGGACAGCATCTGACGGGCGGCAGAAGCGACGAGCCTGTAAGTCTCTGCATGAGAAAGTGCAAGAGCAAAAAAAAAGGCAAAGACGGAAGATGTGCGGCCAGGCGGAGACGGGAGAAGGATGCGTGAGGTCGGGAGAGAGCCCAGCCGAACCGCACAGGTAGGTGGACAAGAGCTGGCCGTCAATGGATGCAAGTGGACAATGATGATGATGACAACGACGATGATAACGACGATGGCGCTGGAGTCTTTTTTGGTTTCTCTACAATGTAGCTAGTGGCAGCTGGGATCTATGATGGGAAATGTTGTGTTTGTGCTTTCACGGGTCGTTTTGATGATAGTGGACACTGAATTTGCAGTGCTATTTCTTTATTTCTGTTCCAAGCTGTCCGCCTAATAGATCTTCCCTGGGCTCCTTCCCTGCCGGAATACACGGCGGGAAAGGACGCGTCATGACGATACGGCCCATATAAATCTTGGGTGGCTCTTGCCTTTTTCGATTGTCCACCGTCCACCTTTTGGCAGGACAAAAGTCCACCTTTTGGCAGGACAAAAAGGCTTCATTTCCCGATCCCAAAACGCCGGATGCCACACCAGACGTGAAAGAGACATGCACCGCCTTTTACGACACGCAGAGGCTCACGCGAACCGCAACGGCGGCTGCTGCTGCGAGTAGGGCGGCGGTGGCGGCATCTGGGCCTCTTGGCTGGCGGGACCCCAAGGCTGCCATCTCGATGGCTGTTGTTGTTGATGTTGTTGTTGTTGTTGTTGTTGTTGTTGTTGTTGTTGCGGTTGCTGTTGTGGCTGCTGCTGTGGCCACTGCTGCTGCTGCTGCTGCTGCTGCTGCTGCTGCCACTGGGCTGGCGGCACAGCCATGGCGAGGTCTCCCGGCTTGGGCGGGCGAGAACGGCTGATGCGGTTGCGTCCCCAGGTGGCGGCAGCGGTCATGGGCACGGCGCCGGCCGAGGGCGGCGGCATGCCGTTGCGGAGACGACGGCGCAGACGGCTGCGACGGCGACGACGGCACAGGGTGCAGAGGCAGCTCAGCAGGGCGGCGAGGACGAGGACGCCGACGACGCAGGCGACGGGGATGACAATGTCGAGGTTGCTGCGCAGGGTGGAGGCAATCTCCTTGGACAGCGAGGAGCCCTTGCAGACGCCGTTGCGACAGCGGCCGCCGCCCTCGCAGGGCGTTCCGTCGAGAAAGTTCTGCATCATCTCGAGACAGGTGTCGGCGCCAAAGGCGGGCGAGGCACAGCTCAGCGTGCAGCCCTGGTCGGCACTGCAGGCGTACGTGTCGTTGCCGCTGCTGGAGAGCGACCCCATGAGCGTCTGGCACTGCAGGTCGCGCGACGTGCACTGGCCGGCGGCACAGGCCAGCGAGCCGGAAGAGCCGGAGCCACAGGCCGTGCCGTCGGCGGCGGTGGTGTCGGCCGGACACGTGGCCACGGTGCCGGAACAGGTCTCGGCCGGGTCGCAGTCGCCGGTGCTGGGCCGACAAACCACGTCGGCAGCGGCCAGCTGGCAGGCCGACGTGCAGCACTCGTCGTTGGCCGGGTCGCAGAGGGCGCCGGCGGCAAAGCGGCAGGTCTCGGGGTCACAGCAGACGCTGTCGCTGCCACAGCCGGTGGTGCCGCCACAGTCGCAGTCCTCGCCCTCCTCGACGATGCCGTTGCCGCACACGCTGCCGGTCACCGACACCACGCCGCGGTTGTCGCTGAGACACGTGCCGTTGACGCTGTTGCGGCCCAGCGCCGCACACACGTTGCCCATGGTGCAGGGCGAGAACTGCGTGATGCCGCTGCCGGTGCTGGGATTCATGATGTAGCTGCCGGCGGCGTTGCACGTCGACGCGCTCAGCGGACAGCACAGCTGCTTCGTCGCCGTGCCGTCGACGCACGTCGTGCTCGTGCAGTCGTGCACCGCCCCAAACGTGTGGCCCGTCTCGTGCGCCATCACCTGCCACTCGGTCGACGTCCGCACCACCACGTTGGTCGCCGCCACCGTCTCGTTGCCGCTGCCGTCGGAGCTCGCGCTCGTCTCCGCCCCCAGCACGCACAGCTGGCCCAGCCAGGCCAGCCCGACCGCCGCCTCCGTGGCGCACGTGCTCAGCAGCATCCAGAACGCGTTGGTGTCGTTGTTGGTGCCGCGCCACTGCGAGAAGAGGTTGAGCCGGTCGCTGATCGTCAGCCCGCTGCTGCAGCCCGCGTTCCACGGCGTCGCCGACGACGCCGTCGAGCTCGGACACGTGCCGCTCTGCAGCACCAGGCTCTTGATCGCCAGCGACACGTTGAACGTGCTCTCATACACCTTGGACGCCGCGCTGATTTGCTGCACAATGTTGCTCGTCGCGTTCTCCTTGCTCGAGAACGCCTGCACGTACGTGCAGTCGGCTGCGATCCCCATCAGCGCCACCTTGCGCGTCGTCGGACAGCCGGTCGAGCTGCCGATCGTCGACGTCAGGTTCACTCCCGCCGAGTTGCCGCCCGTGCTGCCCGTCCCGTCGATCTGCCGCCCAAAGAGCCATGCCGCCGTCTCCACCTCCGGCCCGCCGCGGTGCACCGGGTGCATCTCGTCCATGTTGAACAGGAGCTCGTCCGACGAGCAGGCCGGCTGGGGCAGCTCTTCCTCGGCAACGTCCACCGTCTGCTGCCGCCGCAGCCGCCGTCGCAGCTCGTCTCCGGCCGACTGCGACTCCGCGCCCGGGGCCATAATGTCCGAGTCGCGCCACGCCACCATCTGTTCTGCCTCTTCGGCATCCGGTGGAATCACCGGGTCGCCCCAAACCCGCGTGTCGAGGTAGTTGTGGCCCGTCTGGATGTGGTGGTGGTCGCCGAAAACCCGGAACGCGCCCTCAAACACGGGATGTGCGCCGTCCTCGTGCACGTATATGCTGGCCCATCCGGCATTGGTCCAGTGCGTTGTGGTCGCCGCGGCTGCCGACCCGTGGCTCGGCACGAAGACGTCGCCCTGGAACAGCCGGTGGTCCAGCCGTCGGATGGGCTGCACCGTCACCGAGCCGTCTTCGTTGTGGTGCTGGATGGTGGCGCCCTCGGCGATGGTGTCGCTGTCGGGCCGCAGCCGCAGTCGCACCGGCAGCCGCTCGTCCGAATCCAGCCGGTGCAGCGTCAGCGAGATCTGGAAGTGGGACAGGGCATGTACGCGGTTCGCCGCGGCGTGCAGCACGGCATCCTCGACGCGGAAGAGGCTGCGCAGGGCGTTGCGCTCCTGCGAGTGGGCATGCGCGCCGCCGACGAGGAGGCTGAGGACGGCGAGGAGGCCGATGGCGATGCCGAACAGGTGCATGGCGAAAGCGGGACGGTGGGCCTATGGAACGGAATGGGTCGAGATATTCATGTGTTCGATCTCGATGCAAAGGCAGAAACGGCGAGATCGGAGGGGTTACGTGGTAGTGGCGGTGGTGGTGGTGGTGAGCGCGACTCTCGGATGTTTCGCAGTCCGGATTTCCATGAAAGAGACAGGAGAGACGCCTATCCAAAACGAGAGCTAGTATGGCGAGCCATCCAAGACAAAGGAAGCACTCGAGAAGGGGGAAATGGAGGAAAGAACGACAGATTACAGACTCCTGCCAAAGGGTCAGAGCGAGGAGTGTGTGTCCCGGGCGCGGCTGCCGCAGGAATCGCAGCAGGGGGTTATACGAAAAAACAGGCTCGGAGACAACGGCCGCCCACAATAACACAAATACGAGTACATAGTACAGGCGGGCCGCCAAGACGCCTTTTCTTAAAAATAAGCTTCTTGGTATCCTAATAGGACGGCCTCGTGTGTGGCTCAGCGGCCCCGCTAGCAGGCAGAGCACCGGCGTTTGTGGGGATCGGCAAATCGGCGAATCGTTGCAAAAGGGAAAGAACAAAAAGACGAAAACTCCAGCCACACATGCAATGCCTTCTCACCACCCCGTCAGCTTCTTAGCTGTTTCCGGCTCTTGGCTGCACCTCCGTCTGACTGGCGACGCGCGTTCCGGTCTGCTCCAGCGCCCGTTGGCCTGTCATTTATATTTTATTATTTTGTTTCATTGTCATTGCATCGGGCCTAATCACAGTGCGAGCATCTACATGAACATCGCTAGACATCCTGCCCTCGGCTGGCCAGAAAGAGATACAGCTCAAAAGACTTGCAGAACAGGGCCACTCAGCCCTGGATTCGTCGCTCATTTCTTTTTCGCATCGTGCACAACCTTGAGAATCTTACCCACCACGCTCGGGTCGGACAGCTGGCAGCCAGTTAGTATCACTGCGTGCAAAACAGGCAAGGGAGAGGACATACCGTGGAGGTATCACCCAACTGGTCCTCCTCGCCGGCAAGGATCTTGCGCAGAACACGGCGCATGATCTTGCCCGACCGCGTCTTGGGAAGATCCGGCACCACATAGATCGCCTTGGGCGCCGCAAAGGGGCCGATGCTCTTGCGGACCTGCAGGGCCAACTCCTTGCGGAGGGCATCTGTGACGTCATTGCCGTTCTTGAGCGACACAAACGCGTTCACCGCCTGGCCCGTCAATTCGTCGTGCACACCGACCACGGCCGACTCGGCCACGGCCTGGTGCTCGATCAGGGCCGCCTCAATCTCCGCCGTCGACAGACGGTGTCCACTGACGTTCACGACGTCGTCAACGCGGCCCCGGATCCAGTAGAACCCCTCGTGGTCGCGACCAGCACCGTCGCCCGTGAACTGCAGCCGCCACGTCAGTCATTCGGCTCTGAAAAACAGAGGACACAGTCCACTCACGTAGTAGCCCTTGTAGACATCCATGTATGTCTCCATATACCGCTTGTGCGAGCCCCAGACGGTGCGCGCCATGCTCGGCCACGGCTGCTTGAACGCAAGCACGCCCTCCACGTCGTTTCCGGTAATCTCGGCGCCGCTGACAGGGTCGATAATGGCCGGCTCGATGCCAAAGAACGGCAGCGAGGCAGAGCCCGGCTTCGTCGGTGTCACGCCGGCAAGGGGCGTGATGACGTTGGAGCCAGTCTCGGTTTGCCAGTACGTCTGCAGCAGTCAAGGTCAGTGGGGCTGGAGAGAGAAAGAGGGAGAGCAGCAGAGCAAATATACTCACGTCTACAACCTGGGCCTCTTCGTTGCCCACCACCTCAAAGTACCACTTCCAGACCTCGGCGGCGATCGGCTCGCCCACCGATCCCAGCACACGCAGCGCGCTCATGTTGTGCTTGACAAACTGGTCGCCGGCACGCTTCAGCAGCCGCAGTGCTGTGGGCGCGACGTAGAACTGGGTGACCTTGTGCTTCTCGATAATGTCCCAGTAGCGCGAGAAGTTGGGGTATGCTGGCGTGCCCTCAAAGACTACGGTGGTCACGCCGAGCAGGAGCGGCGCATACACGACATACGTGTGGCCTGTGATCCAGCCCACGTCGCCGCCGCAGAAGTAGCGGTCGCCCGGGTGAATGTCAAACACGTACTTGCCCGTGGCTGCCGCGCCCACGAGATAGCCGCCGGTGGTGTGCAGCACGCCCTTGGGCTTGCCGGTCGAGCCGGACGTGTACAGCAGGAAGAGCGGGTCCTCCGAGTTGACGGGCTCGGGGGCAATGTACGAGGGCCACTTTGCCACCTCCTCGTGCCACCAAAAGTCCCGGCCCTCAGTCCAGGGAACATCGGCGCCGGTGCGCTTGTACACAAGCACGTGGCTGACGTCGGGGCACTGCTTCAGAGCGTCGTCGACAATCTTCTTGGTGCCAATCAGCTTGCCACCGCGCTTGCCCTCGTCGGATGTGATGACGACCTTGCTCTTGGCGTCGAGCACGCGGTCACGCAGGGAGTCGGACGAGAAGCCGGCAAAGACGACCGAGTGAACGGCGCCGATGCGACTGCAGGCGAGGAGGGCAATGACGGCCTCGGGGATCATGGGGAGGTAGATGGCGACGGTGTCGCCCTTCTTGACGCCGAACTGCTTCAGCGCGTAGGCCGTCTTGGACACCTCGCGCAGAAGCTCGCCGTAGGTCAGCGTGCGCCCGTCCGAGGGCTCGTCGGCCTCGTAGATGATGGCCACCCGGTCTGGGTCGGCAAAGGCGTGGCGGTCGACCAGGTTGTAGGACGCATTCAACTGGCCCTCGAGGAACCAGGCGACGTCGCCGTTGGCGAGAGACCCGCTGCGCACGGTCTGGAAGTCCCGTTGCCAGGTAAGCAGCTTGCGTGCCTCGCGGCCCCAAAACTGGTCTGGCTGCCGGATCGACTCCTCGTACATCGTCTTGTACTCATCGAGGCCTGTTGCGCCGTTAGCACGGACACTTGGGGGCGCGTGGCTGGCCAGGTTGCACGCGACTTACCGGAAATATGAGGCTTCGACGGATGCTCTGTCGAGCCAATTAGCTGGGTTTCTTTACCAATTTCCGAGAATCGCGTCCCAATCTTCGCAATGCTCCCCATCTTCGCCGACGTCCGTTCTCCGGAGAGAGCCGCCGTACGGCGCACGATGGAACCACGAGGACGCCGCGCCGGCCCTCGGCATGCCTCACGGGACTATTGCGATCCTCACGACCGATTCTTGTCATTCTGGGAGTTTACGTACTAGCCAGCATCTTCTCCGGTGGGTCTGTCAACGGCTCTGTTAGTGGCTTTTCCAATGTCTCCCCTATTTTGCCCCAACAAAAAAGTGTTTACTCACGAAAGGTGTCGACCTCGTGGGCCTCGGCTACCACGGGAGTCTTCTTGGGCGCTGGTGCAGCCATTTTTGGACAGCAATGGACTTTGAATGGACAAAAAGTGGTCGTTCAAGTTCCTGGACAGCTGCCTGCTGTTTGGCTGGGCTGTGTCCTTGCACTTTTTATAGTGCCGATCAAGCGGAAGGGGCCCGAGAAGACGGTGAGGAGTCGTCAGGAGAAGCTGCCTTGTATCACGTTGTTATTGGGACGTGTGGATCGACGGCGAGAGCAGGGGGGAGGGACTCGTAGAAAAAGGTCGACGGTGGGTGGGAGAGGTAGGCCGGATAGGACAAGAAGACCGGATGTGCAGGAGGAAGGAGGCAAAGAGGAGGATTAAAAGAAAAGAGGTGAGAAGGGTAATAGAATATACCGACCGGTCTAACGGGTGGAAGAGGGGGGGGGGGTTAATAAGTTTGCGAGAGCAAGCGCATTGCGATAGAGCTCTGTTGATTAGCAACAGGGCATCCACAATGCTACGTAGCGTGCGAATGAGGTTCGGCGTAAGTCCACGACATGGGCCACACGGTAGCGCATTGCCGATTTAGTGCGCACCAGCGCACGCGGGGAGGGGGTGTATGGGGAACCTCACTGAACAGAATCGAGGGGAACGGAGTAGGGGAAGAAAAGGAAACGGGTGGCAGCCCTAGGACGAGTTGCAGGCACATTGCGGAGGGAGAGGGGGGGGTGACGAACTAAGCGTGGGATCTGGATGGACGGAAGGGAGAGAGACCGTGTCCAAAGAGGGCACAAAGAAGGGAGGGGGTGAGGTCAGGAGGAGCTCAGGGTGTGCGTGCTAGGCTTTGTGACGCAGCCGTGTTGGAGAGCGCCAACTGGACGGAGTACCTGGACAAGTGACAATGCAAGCGGATCCGTGCTGGTCTGGCCAAGAACCAGTGCAATTCGATTCCGTCCGTCCGACGTCGACTCGGGGCGCGCTCGTCCCACTCTGCCGCCCAGTTGGATGTGGAGCAGGCAGCCCTGGATGTCCGTGGCTGCGGGAGCCGTGGAGGGGGGGGATGCTGGGGGAGAGGCGGAGTTGGTTGTTGTTTGTGTTGGGAGTCTGCAGGAGGACCATCAGGAAAATGAGGCCCGAGATGTTTTGTTTTTTTTGCTTGTCTCTGGCTTCAGAACCCGTTGGGGAGAACGGGAAAGAGCGCGGCTGGCTGGCGCCTTCCCTCAGGCGGTACGAGTCGTTGAGATGCAATACAAACACCGACTGCGGGAAGGCACGACTGCAACCCCTCTTCTCCCAGGGCGCATCCAATCTGACGTCGCCAGGTCTACGAGCAAGACACAAGAAACAGAGCTGAATCCCGGGCCCCCCTGCAAGAGACATTGCTCTCTTCCATACAAGAGGTTCTCATCTGCGCGTCTGACTCCCAGAGCGGTCCTCGTTGCGCTTGATTGGCAGCTGGTGGTCACGAGTCGGATGCGGGAGGGAAGGCGCAATTCAGGACGTCCGGGGACGCAGCTGCCTCTTTTTTTGTCGACAGTCTGCCTGCTGACAGGACCCCCGCATGCGAGTTGGTGATGCGAGCTGGGGCAGGAGCGGGCCCCCAACAAGGCAGGTAGGTTCCCCGACCGCCCAATCACGCGACAGCAGATCAGCCCAGGTCAATCTTACCGGCCATCGGTATACAGCATGCATGGAGAGAGCCAATCCTGGGCGGCGGCGAGCCAATGTAAGCAGCAGAACGGGCCTGTCCCACCCCCCCCAATCGTTTCCCCGTTGAGCCTTAGCGTGCTCGACCGGCAGACCAAAGACCTAGCTTTTGTCCAGGCAGCTGCACGAGTCGCTTTTTTAGCCCGCGGGCTCTCTGCCCAAGGGTGAACGGAGAAAATGGGGGCAAGACCGACGAGATGAGGAGGCCGCCACACGTTGCGCCAAACGTCCTCGGATATGGCAGTGTGCACGTTTGGGTGAGGCTGCTAGAGGCGCGACTTAGCCGAGTCTGTCTTCCCCTTCCTCCAGGCTCACCGTTCCCGCAGCCGAATTCCAGCTGGATGATACGATATCGTGCAGCTTGCAGGTTTCCAGTTTTGTGTATGGCCCCGGCCATGCGCTGTGCATCCTTGGATGCATGCTGTGCTTATTACATACTATCCATATCTGAATCGCATGTGTCGCCTCCTCACACGGAGAACAAGCTATGCCTGTATTGAACATGCTTGCAGTACATGGTAAGCGTGTCTTGCTGCTGGCTAACCGAATCTGAGCCGTCTCGTCAATTAATTACACCCTGGACAAAAGGAGGCGCTAAGAGCCTTTCACTACATTCCATGATATCGTAAACTGGAACAAAAATAAGCCCGCACCAAAGGCTGCTATCGTCTCGCTGTCACCTTCTCCTTCTCCTGCTCGTTCCTTTCGCCTTTCTGCAGAACAACCGAGAGCCGAACTTTAGGTGAAACCACAGACGGCCCAACAACCTGTTGATTGCCCCAGACGCGGACCTACTCCGTATCCACCGGTTGCAGACTCGTTGTCCGCTGCCGTCTTCGGCCCTGGTGGACACCTCTGCACGGCCACCGCGATTCTCCTGCATTAGCCCCGCCGTCATCTGCTCTACTTTTATGTTATCCCCAGGCCGATAGCGGAAACGGGCCGTGCTAGCAAGCTCGAAGCGCGAACCAGGAAGAGCCCATAGCCAGCATGCGACAAGTACAGGCACGGGCTGCGGTCTGCAGTTCAACTATTCAAAAGTGGCCAGTCTGTACGCGTACAGTCGCAACGCGTTCGTGCTTGCTTGTGGCGGATTCAAAGTGGCATCAACTGGACTTTGGCCAGGAGGAATCCGTCTCAACGTGTCTATTCGTCCCATGCCGGCTGGTAGCTGATGGGTATAAGAGACCAGAAAAAGAAAAAAAAACTAGAGAAAAAAACCAGGACGAGACAGACAAGCCAATGCTCTACAGCTGCACGTCCAGCATCTTCGGCTGTAACGCGTGCGTGTATGGTTTCTCGTGTAAACCGGCCCCGGCTAGCCCGCATATATGACCCCGTTCGTTCTCGGATGCGCTCCCACACACCAGGGAAGACGGCGTCCATCGTCATGATCCACCCTGGCTTCCAGGAAGAGATGTGGAAGTCCCGGGCCAGACTTTGTCCTCTTGTCCCCAACCCCACTTTCTTCTTGTCATAGCCTCGGTCGACTATTACATGTCCATGCTCATGAGGTACATTTCAAAAATCCGCATGAACTTGGCCACAAACGCCTCCAAGTGGAAAATCACCTTGGTCCCCGTCTTGATGCGGTGCTCGTAGAACGCCGACCATCGGATCACCTCTGGCTTCAGCTCGTCGTCAATCAGCGCCACCAGGCTGAATGTCAGCGTCCGCAAGATTGTCGTCGGCGGGATGCAGTGTGTCAAGAGGTCGTACAGCTTTGCCCGCACCTGCAGGATGCGCGCCGGTGTGTGCTCGTCCATGATCTCCTTGGCAACGTGTCCAATGAGTGCCTCCCAGTCGGGTGGCGGGATGGGCGTGCTGTCTACTACTTTCTCGCTGGGGCAGAGTTAGCATTCCCGAAACGCGGAGACAGGGAGGGACATGCACCTACTTTTGTGCGTGCACCGCCTCGTACATCAGCAGCGCCCGCCGCAGGTTCCGCCCGCTGCTCTCGGCGATGCGGCGTTGCAGCGTCGGCACTGCCGGCCAGCCCTCGCGCTGTGCCGCGGCAGCCAGGACGCCGCAGATTTCGTCGTGTGAGGGCGCAGCCACGCGCACCAGCAGTGTGCGCGACCGGATGGGTGCGATGATGTTGGCCGTCGACGTGGCCAGCAGGATGAGCCGCAGGTTGGGCGAGTACTTTTCCATGGTGCGGCGCAGGGCCGCCTGGGCGTCGCGCGTCAGGTGGTCGGCCTCGTTGATCACCACGACTTTGAACCGCTGCCGGGCCGCCTGGTCGACTTGCTGCGTCTGTGCCACCTCCTTGAGCAGGTCCTGCACCACGACGCGGTCATAGTTGCCCACATCTGACGGCGTGATCTCCAGGTGGTACACCGATGCTACAATGTTGAACTCGAGCTTCCGGTTGCTCGTCGTCTGGAACACCCGCGCGTCGATCTTGATCTTCTCCACGCCGGGCCCGTACAGCTCCTTTAGTGTTGCCACGATCCGCGTCTTCTTGCCCGCTCCGGACGGGCCATACACCAGGAGATGTGGGAAGTCGCCGCTTCGTGCCTGTCATCGGGAGGTTAGTTGAAGGCATTTCAGTCCAAGAGCGCCCAAGTCGCGGTTGGTACATACAAGTGCCCGTAGCCGGTCCGTCAGTTCCGGGTGATATGTCAGCGTGTCAAGTGACCGCGGCCGGTGCTTGTCGACAATAAGCGCCATGGTTTCGTTCTCTCTGCGCCCAGTGTCTTTGCAAGCAGTCGTGGTTATGCTAGCTGCGCTGGGGGGGGCGAGAAATCAGAGGAGAGTCGCGAGAAAAACTGCCGTGACGACCCAATTAGTCATAAAGCTCGATTTGGACGCGTCGCGGTGGACAATCCAATTAATTCGGTAGTGGTCCGTGCATTGCTTATTCACGAAAAGGGGTATAGCGCCACCTCCACAATGTGAGATACATACAAACTCGGAAACATTGCACCAGTGACAAAAGGGGGCCGCGTGCCTGCCAACGTGGTAGACAGAGAATAAAGCTTTCCATTTCAACTACATCATCCTCTGTAAAACCCGAGCCCATAGTGTAGAACTGCTAGGGTCGCGCGAGCCCCGAGTTCGGCCTGGAACGTTCGTAGCCATTCACTATGTAAGATACATCTGGTCTTTGAGGGCCGAGGGCGCTCAAAGCAATTTCATATGTTTTATGTTGAAACCCCCAAAACCACTGCACCAGTGGCAACAGGGGACCCCGTGCCTACTAACGTGGTAGACAGAGAATATAAAGCTTTCCATTTCAACTACATCCTCCTCTGTAAAGTCCGAGCCCAAATGTAGAGCTGCCAGGGTTGAGCAGTTTCGTATGTTTGTGTTGAAATCCCAAAATCCGCCCATGGCAGCCTCCTTCGCCTCCGACGCCGTAAAAGCCAGCATCCAACGGAATGGCTGCTTCGGGCGATACGCGCACTTTTGCCCCTCGATATGCCAAAAGCAGGACGCGCACGTCGACGAGAAGCCCGGCAGGGAAAGGCAGCCGAACCAGGGGAGCATAACGCATGGCATCTCGCCCTGATCGTTCTCCGGCGTAAGGCGGTTCCGATACCTAACTTCGCAATGCTCGCATGGGTTTTGATTGTGAAGGCCGTAGACGGCCACGAACAGCCCTTTCAGCCGGCGGTGATCGGACACCAGCTGCAACGCATACTTGCCAAGGGACCCCTGTACCAGCGGCAAAAGGGGAACCCTTGCCTGCCGACGTGGTAGACAGGGTATATAGGGATTTTCGTTTCAACAATATCGTCCTTTGTAGCCTGAGCCCAGGGTGGAGGGCTGCCGAGCCCCGAGCTCGGCCTTATACGCGTGAAGCCGAAGTCACTCGTCAAGAACATCTGGCCTGTCTGGGCCAAAGCCACGTGCTGCCACTTCGATCAATCTGTGTTCTGCCACTAGGAGAATTTCGCTTGTTTTTTATAGCTATGCGGCGTGACGTGCGAGTCCTGTGTATGTCGATGATTAGCTAGGCTGTATCGATCTTGTGGTAGATACATGTATTGAAAGTCATCTTGTTACGAAAAGACATTTGTAGCATTGATGACATGTGCAACTTTGAATGCAACAAAACGGCGTAGGAGAAGTGGACAACTTACATTTTCGCTGGGAATGATGATGTTGAGAGAGAAGAGAGAGAAGAGAGAGAAGAGAGAGAAGAGAGAGAAGAGAGAGAAGAGAGAGAGGGGAGAGGAGAGAGAGAACAGAACAAGACAGAATGTTTTATGTATGCATGTCGGCGAGATGAGTTCCTTCCCCGTTGTTGGGATTCCAATGAATATAGAGAAAGAACTACCTGGAAATAAGAAGCGAAGGCGGGCGAGGTTTTTGCTTAATCACTTATCTGTTGACTACGGTAATGCCTCCCTTGTTCAGCTGGTTGTCAGCGACCTAAGCAGGACAGCCATGATTCAGCGACCAGACCATTTCGGTATATAATTATCGCCTTGGATCTTTCGCCTAAGAATGATCTTTTGGTTGAAGCTTTATTATACTTTTATCTGGTGTGGAGGCCTTCGGGATTTTCAGACCTTTACAGTGATCGCTTGCAAGTCCAAGCACTCTCATTTATCAGAGACTTTCTACCTCTTCGGCCTTCTTTTCTGTCATCGTCTTGAAAAATGACAACCGACAAGACATCCTGGCACTGCTTGCCCACAGAGATCTGTTGTTTGATCTTAGAAGGTTTGCTGCAGGACGGCTGTGGCTTAGCTGGCTTCGCCACAGTATCGCGAGAGTGGCAGATGATCATCGAGCGGCACAATCGAGCGGCGCAACTTTGCTCGAATCCACTTGACAACTTCACGCCTCGCCGAGTTTGGCCAGACTATTTATCGCAATCGAGCTCTTGTACGCTATATATGGCTTTGCTTGGAACTCCAAGAATATGATTGCGCCGAGTGCGCGTCTGCAACTACGGATGGGCTCAGTGACACGGACAATACCTTGATTACCACAACACTCGAAAGCCTGTTCTTAGCTCTTAGCACATGGGAACCAAACGGCAACTTGCTGCTCGACATCAGTGTTCATTCTCCTAGCGACTCGGAGCACTGGTTTAAATATTTGACCTTCAGGCCTGATATTCCTTTCGACGAGAGTAGCCAGAGTCGATGGGCAGAGCAGACGATGTTGGCCAGAGCTGACGACCATCAGCACACATGGACTGCTAACAGTCGGCTTAACACTACAGTGAATGATTCTATCGATAAATTTTTCGACGAAATTATGGGGAAGGTCCTTTTGAGAGTGAAGAACAAGAAGGCCAGTGGTGGCAGAGTCTGCCAATAGTTCCGGCAGTGACGGGCGTGCTTCTACGTCAACAGTCTCGCCGACGATGGAAGCCGGCCGCGTCGGCACACATGTTTTCCCGTCTTCCCAGACTCCAGGAGATTCACTACGAGTCTTGGTTGGAATTGTTTGAGGGACAACAAAAAGGGACGGATAAACGTAAGTGTTGCCGCGTTCGTTTGTCGTTCTTTGTATATGTCTGTGGCTGTATTGTTAACTGCAAGGAACTCTGAACTTGCTAATACTTTTCTTTAATACAGTACGACTACCATTTTTTAAATCGCTCGCTTCTAGCCAACTACGGAGACTCGTACTCTTTGAGAATTTTGATGAACGGTACCTGAGGCAAGACAAATACGGCCGCCCTATACGAATCCCTAATAGCGCCGCAGTAAGCCGGGCGGTTGCCAACGCCAGTCTTAAGCTTGAGCACCTCTCGGCGTCATTTATAGTGGACGCAAGCTATTTCTTTGATGCTTACGAGTCTTGGGAGTGGCCCAGCTTAACTTCGCTTACGCTAACTTCACGACTGCTCGAGCCTAATAAGAGCCCCATTGAGATTGACAACATGCTTCTGGCAGCGGCGGAAGCAGCCATGAAGATGCCAAATCTTAAAACAATGGAGATATGGAACGGACGAGAGGGATTGGCGGCACTTTTCAGATACCAGTTGGCTAGGGATAGGCTGCCTGCTGCTATAACCTGGAGAGGAATATGGACATTCGCTCTAAGGCCCCCTGTGATACAGGCTTGGGAGGCTGTCACACTGAAGCATCGTGGCCACGGATCAATCATTACAACGGAGTTTCTGGATGCTGGTACCGCTGTCCAGTCTTATGGTGACGCGATTCACATTCTAAAGCTTTTGAACCCGGTACTCCGGCCTGTTTCGTTGCAGCAGATTCGGATGGAGCGCAGATTTTGTGAGGATATGTATGCCCAATGAGGAGATTGGAGAGCCGCGTGGTTACGCGTACGAATTAGATGGGGATTTTTGGCGATAATACCGCCTCGTGAAAGCCAGCTTTAGAGAGCTGTTGTCTACAGAAATGGAGAATTCGCATTAATTTGAATGACGATAACCAAAGCTAGTTCTTTCAGGCCATCACGTGGAGATAGTTGTAGATCAAGTCCACGTGACCATGGGAAAAAAAATTATCGGTTCGATGAGCCCCTCAAAACACGTGACGGATTAGGGCTCCTCACACAGAAGGGCTTCGTTAGCCAAACTTATCTGTGGATTTTTTTATTTCCAACTTTTTTCCTCACCATCCTCTCGACAAGAGACAATCCGACAACCTCATCCGATCCCGTTGTCCCATCACCGCCAAAATGTGAGCCGCCCTTTAGCCATGGTCGAGAGATTTCTTTTGTCTCTTACGACACTCATCTCTCTGGCATCTTGTCCGGGTTCGCTGACAAGGAATTTCACAGGTCTCACCGGAAGTATGAGGCGCCTCGCCACGGTTCGCTCGCTTACCTTCCCCGGTACGATTCTCCTCCACAAGATTTTCGACGCGCAAGAGGCTCGAAACATCTCTGCCCGCTGCGGCAGTCTGCAGGACTGTGTCGGCTAACAATTGCTTTAGGAAGCGGAGTGCCAGCCACCGCGGTCGGGTCAAGTCGTAAGTGAAAAAAAAAAATTTCCAGGTTCCGGAGGAAGACGCAAGTCTGACCATGTTCTCGCACAGTTTCCCCAAGGACGACCCGAAGAAGCCGGTCCACCTGACTGCCACGCTCGGCTACAAGGCCGGCATGACGACGATTGTCCGCGACCTCGACCGTCCGGGTGCCAAGTCGCACAAGAAGGAGGTGGTGGAGGCTGTGACCATTGTGGATACCCCGCCTGTGCGTACGACGCAGCCCGCTTGGCTTTCTGCTTGCCAATGGCTAACATCTCTTGTCTTAGATGATCGTCGTGGGCCTTGTCGGCTATATCGAGACGCCGCGTGGCCTGCGCTCGCTCACGACCGTGTGGGCTGAGCACCTGGGCGACGAGCTCAAGCGCCGGTTCTACAAGAACTGGTACAAGAGCAAGAAGAAGGCCTTTACCAAGTACGCCAAGAAGCACTCGGAGAGCAAGGGCGTGTCGATCACGCGCGAGGTCGAGCGCATCAAGAAGTACTGCACGGTCGTGCGCGTGCTGGCACACACCCAGATCCGCAAGACGCCGCTCAAGCAGAAGAAGGCGCACCTGATGGAGATCCAGATCAACGGTGGCTCCACGTCCGACAAGGTCGAGTTCGGCCAGGGCCTGTTCGAGAAGCCGGTGTCGGTCGACAGCATCTTTGAGCAGGACGAGGTCATTGACGTCATTGCCGTCACCAAGGGCCACGGCTTCGAGGGTGTCACGGCCCGTTGGGGCACCAAGAAGCTGCCGCGCAAGACCCACAAGGGTCTGCGCAAGGTCGCCTGTATCGGTGCCTGGCACCCGGCCCACGTGCAGTGGACCGTGGCCCGTGCCGGTCAGCGCGGTTACCACCACCGGACGTCGGTCAACCACAAGATCTACCGCATCGGCAAGGGCGGTGCCGATGACAACGCTTCGACCGAGCTCGACGTCACCAAGAAGACCATCACTCCGTATGTTCGCTGTCCATTATTTCCACTCCCCCCTCTATTCCCCCGCTAACACGTCCAGCCTCGGTGGCTTCGTCCGGTATGGCGAGATCAACAACGACTTCGTCATGGTCAAGGGCTCGATCCCGGGCACCAAGAAGCGGGTGGTCACTCTCCGCAAGTCGCTCTTCACGCACACGTCGAGAAAGGCACTGGAGAAGGTCACGCTCAAGTGGATCGACACCTCGTCCGAGTTCGGTCACGGTGCCTTCCAGACACCACAGGAGAAGTCGCAGTTCCAGGGCACGCTCAAGAAGGACCTCGAGACCAGCGCATAAGCCGCTGCTGGCAGCCACGAGGACGACGACGAGTAGTGTTGGAACCGAAAGAAAAAAAAACCCAGCGAAAACCAAAACCGAGAGAATTCTGGGGAGGCGACGTGTGGAAAACGGGATGGACGGCCTTTCTCTTTTGCGTATTGTTTGTTTGCTGTCTGGAACAATCGGGTCCGTTCCAGAGGTGTCTGCGGGACTGTCTCTTTCGGATGAGCCTAAAATCCCAATATCCATAATAAAAAAAGTGAAAATATCTGTCGCTGGGAGTAATGTGGGGTTTCCGATCAGGTCCAACTGTGAGGCACCTGCCAAAAAAGCTGTTGAACTCTCTGCAGTAGTTGCGTCATTGCCCCACCTGCCGCTCCAGATCGTCCAGGCAGCATCGCCTTTTTGCGCCGTAGCTTTTCGTCGTCTCTTGCTGAATTCTACAAACATTGCAATCCCACAGACATCGCATTCACCCAAATCTACACCCACACTCTCAGTGGCCCATCTATAGCGCTGGCTCCCTCTCTGGCTGCAAGCATCGCCGCTCGACGGTCCATCACCACGCGCCAGCACTGCAGAGCTTTGTCGTTGCTCTCGACGATCAGCATCCGAAGCCACGCCAGAAGCCGCGCGACAAGAGTCTGTGTCGTATCGCCACAACTGCAGCAGCGACGCGCCGTGTCTGCCACTCTGCCGGTCATGGCTTCCGACGACGCCTATGCAGCCTTTCTCAACAAGGCCAACCAGGACCCTAGCGAAGGCTACGCCTCGACCCCTGCGTCCACGACCCAGTCTGCGGCCACGACGGCTGCCTCTGCCAATGCGCCTGCCGCTCTCGTCGCCGCTGTCCAGGATGTCTTTTACACGAGCGACAGCGACGAGCCATTCTCGGCCGTAGCCCTTCCATACACGGGAAGCACGCTCCCAGACGAGGGTAGGTCCCTCTGTCTCGCTCTCCCTCTTCTCCGCTAATGTCGCAGACACCTTTGTCAGCCTTGCCTTGGGCTCACAGCCCGTCGCCGAGGTGACCATCATGGACCCTTTTGAATGGGACCGAAACGGCCGCTATAAGGAGCTGTTGGACGCCGTGCGCGAGGCTGGACACGGAAACGACGTGCGCGTATACCGGGTGCAGCTGAAGGACGGCTCAAGGGTGGAGTACTGGATGGTGACGGTCGACGAAGGCGACGATGCTGAGGCTGGTAAGGGCGCCAAGGGGCCACAGCTGGTTGGCGTCAAAGCCCTATCGATTGAGAGCTGAGGGAGGGATGGCAGCTGAAGTAAAAATGATTCCCTTTGTTTTGCCGGGATTACGCCAGTTAAAAAAACATGAATATATTATCCAGTAAATAAGATTTGAAAAATGGAAAGAAATGTGGCCAACACAACGGCTGCTAAGATCCCTCCTGCTAATTGATGAGGGTTAGTACCATGGCCGCAGCTGTGCCGCATGCCATCGTCGACAAGCGGCCTGCTCCAGCTGTGCCGATGGTTGTCACCGGCGCGGACGTAGTAGTAGTCACAGAGAGGATGGTGCCATTCGAGCCCGCTGCACCAGACGTGACGGAGTCGGAGCTCGAGCTGGTGGTAGGGCCAGAACAAGAACTAGAACCAGGAACACAAACAGAAACAGGAACAGAAACACGCCCAGAGTTAGAACCAGAACTGGAACTAGAAATAGAAGCAAAGGTAGAGCCGGCGGGAGAGCCAGAACTAGAGCTAAGCCTAGAAGTGAAGGTACAGCCAGTGGAACAACCAGAGGCAGAGCTAGAGGCAGAGCCAAAGGAAGAGCCAAAGGCAGAGCAAAAGGCAGAGCAAAAGGCAGAACTAGAGGCAGAACCATAGTCCAAGCCGGTCGTAGGATTGGTGCCGGGGGTCGAGCTAGCAGCTTTTCCCACAGATGTTGTCGATGCTTCCCGGGAAGCCGTGTCGATCTGCTTGCTTTTGGTCTGGCCGTAAGTGATGGTCAGCGAAGTCAGTTTGGAGCCTGTTTTGCCGCTATCGCTGTCACTGTTGCCGAATGCACGCACGGCCAGCTGTAGAAGAGGACGAGATACAGCAATGGTCTCCGTCGTGACAGACAGTGAGTTGGCTGGGTAGTTTGTGGCCGTAGGGGAACAGAAGGTGGTTGTGGACGTGGATGGAGTACGCCGTATGTGCTTTTTAGTCCTGAGATGACGGATGCCTGCAGAGTTGGTTGCTGTGGAATTGTGGAACTGGTACTGAGCTGAGGAGACCGCTGAATCGATTGACAGGATGGAGGCCGCCGGCTATGTGGACAAGGCAGACGCGGCGGACGCCGTTGGCGACGCCGTCCCATTGATGCACTGCTGCTGTGCGTGCAAAGCCACAAGCGTACAGCCATCGACCAGGACGGGTCCGTTGCGCAGAACGCCATCGCTGTCGCACACGTAGACGAGGTCCTTTCCGGTAGAGTCGCAGGAGACGAGGCCGGTAGTATCGTCGATGCTGCACTGGAGGAATTCCAGGGAGCTGCCCACGCGCGATGCGGCGTACATGTAGATGAGGCTGTTGTTATTGGTGTTGGCAGCCTCGGCAAAGACGGTCTTGTAGCCAGACTGGCCAGACTGGCCGTACGACGTCTGTAGCAGGCTGCCGTTGACGAGGTACCAGCCGTTGAGGACGGTGTTGGCGCTGCCGACGATGCCGGCTGAATACTGCAAGGCCAGGAAGTCTGAGTAGAGGTACAGATCGTATGTCGAGTTCGCCGTGCTGTCGTTGACGGTCGCCTGCAGTGAGATGGGCAGGGCCGAGCCAGAGCAGACGGCTGTGGTCGTGGAGGCCGTGGAGGCCGTGGAGGCCGTGGAGGCCGTGGATGTTGTCGTCGTGGCCAAGGTCGTGGCCGTGATCGAGGCTGAGAGGGAGGAGATCGTGGCAGACGAGACAGCCGTCCTCACAGCCGTCGAGACTGCCGTCGACGCAACTGCCGTGGCGTTGGAGGCTCGCTGGATGTGGAACCAGGCCGACAGCTTCCACTGCCAGTCGTCGATGGTGGTCCTGTCGCCATACGTGCGCAGCGCCCGCGCAAAGATGCGGTAGTCGCCCGTGGGGATCTTGGTCCCGTCGGCAAAGTAGCCTTCCGGCTCGGCGTAGAAGCCGGTCTCTGCCCGCGGGTAGTCGTACTGCGGAAAGTCGACGGACGAGGTCCGGAAGCTGCCGGCCCAGTTGTTCTCGCCGGCCACCGGAGGATAGACCCAGTCGCTGGACGTCCAGTTCTTTGCCACAAACTTCCTGGCTGTCAGCGCCATGTTGCTCACGAAACGGCGGCCGGGATACGGATCCCACTTACGTCGAAGCTCACTTCCGACGTCGACCAGAGGATGTTGGCGTACACCTCCGGAAAGGCCGAGCCGTCGTCTTCAAAGGAGTAGTTCATGCCGTCCGTGATCACGCCGCTCACACCGCTAAGCATGAGAGGCACATCTCGGCCCAGCTCCCAGATGTTGCAGTCGTGGAGACTGCCTTTGATTCCTGCATTCGACCGTCAGTCCGTCTGCTCTCGGCTCTCTGCTCTCTGCTGCGGCCGTACCCATGTATGTGACAGACACAACCTCGCCGTTGGACCCGGTCAGCACGACCTGGCCGCCGTAGACCGGGAGGAGGCTGGCGTTCGCCGTCGGCGGCTCGGTGAACTCGAGCGTCAGCGTGACCGTTTCGCCAGCCGCCACGGTCAACTCGTCGGCCGAAAACGCCACCGCTGCCACGTCGTCCAGCACAGGGGGCTCGCCATTCACCCAGTTGTAGTCTGCTGCGTCTTTGGTCTGCGTGGTCGTGCCTGCGCTGTGGGAGATCTGGTACGTGACCGACTCGGAGCCGCCGTTGGCCACCTCGATCTCGTGCGTGCCAACAAAGTGTGCCGTGTCGTTCAGGTTCACGTTTGCCGGACTGACCGACGTCACGTACTCCAGAACCTTCTGTGCGTCGACAAGGCCGGCGCCCTGCTTGGCCGTGGATCTGATTTTATCTGGTGAGCACGAGGCTGTGTGTGTTGAGACGTAGAAGCAGACAAATGCAAAAAGAAAGAAAGACTAAAAAGAAAGAAAGACCAAAAAAAATCAAACTCACGCCGCAGTACTAGACCCGTCTTCACTGAGAATCGGTCGGCCACTGGCAACGATCCTTTCAAAAGCAAACTGTGCCGGGTTGCCGCGGATGGCAGAACGGCCACCACGAGAACCAAACAGCAGAGCTGCCACACCGGCGATCTGCTTTGTCAACACCCCATTCCTCTTCTTCCTGCATGCTTCTCCTGGAGACTTACATATGGCGTAGCCATGCTCGTGCCGGAGTAGGTCGCCCAGGTATCGTTGAGCCAGGTAGACAGGATAGTGCCGCCAGGCGCTGAGATCTCCGGCTTCATTCTGGCGTCCAGAGTTGGGCCCCACGAGCTGAAGGTGTTCATACGGCCCGCCAGGTAGGACTCGCGCGGGATAGAGACAGCCTCGTGGTCCTCGGCAAACGTGAATGTAACCGTGTGATTGTTCTCGTACTGTGAGATGATCCAGTCGCCGTCGTCATACAGAATCGTCGCCTCTGCAACCGGCATCTGTCAGAGAGTGGCATGCAAGCGACGAGCGTACAGATCGACCATTGGCCAACAACTTACCGCCTGATGGCTGGAGGCTGCTGTAAACCGATCGAGACTGGAGCTCAAATTCCGACCCGTTCAGAACAAAGAACACGTAATCGGCCAGGCCGATGAGGTACGTGTCTTGAAGCTGTGCCGAGCATGTGCCCTGTCTGGTGCCTGTCAGGACTATCGTCCCAGCGAGCGTCACGAACGGCACGAGTCACACTTACGGAATAATGTAGATGTCACCCGAATTGGAAGCCGGGAGGTCAAACTCGCAAGCCGAGATATCGCGCACATCGGCCGGAACGTATGCAGATGCGTTGCCGCTGATGGCGAACTGGGTTAGGTCTGAGCTCAAGTAGACCTGCCGCAACGAGTCAGAGGCGCTCTGACTGGAATTCAACCAGGGGGCATGCTCACGATCTCCCGGTCTTCGCCGCTGCTGGAGTGTGCAATTGTGGTGAAGCCAACCCAGTTCTCTGCCTGGATGCTTCCCACAGTCACGCTGCCACGGCCGTTTCCACCGCTGCTGGTGAAGAAGCTGCCATCTGAGCCGCTGTTGCCCGCCGCAATGGCGATGAACACGCCTTCCGCGGCCACAGACGTGGCCACCTCGGCCATGGCCGAGTCGGGGAATCCGGAATCAGAGCCCAGCGATGCACTGATGATGTCGGCGCCCTCCTCGTACGCCTGCAGAAAAGCGGCCACGATAATGTCTTCCAAAGTGCCGTCTTCACAGCCAAACACCTTGTACTCGCGCAGTGTGGCATTGGGGGCCACGCCTGGGATCCAAGAATCCATGCTCGCGGCAATGCCCGCCGTATGCGTGCCGTGGCCCAGACAATCCATCGGGTCTTCGTCCGGACTCGTGTCCCCGCCGGCCACGTAGTCGTTGCCGACCAGATCGTACCCGCCCTCGATCTTGAAGCCCGGACCAAAGCCACCGCCCAGGGCCGGGTGCGTGTAGTCAACACCGGTGTCCACAAAGGCGATTACCACGCCCTCGCCCATATAGCCACGCGCCTGCATAAGCGCCACGTTGGTGTCGTTGTGGGACGTCCATGGGGCGTATTGAGATGATGCAGACGCAGAGTCGGTGCCAGCAACACTGGCACTGCCGGACACTGGAACGGTGATGTACGAAGCAGGCCAGATTTTCTCGACCTCGGGCAGGGCCAGAATAGCAGCTATGGTCTTGTTGGAGGCATTCTCTAGGTTAAAAGACACGCCCGAAAAGAGATCCGAGTTGTAGGCCTGTGCCGGGCTGGTATCTGCACCGGCGCTGCTCAGCGTCGAGTAGAACGAGTCCGTATCCTTCTGTGTGTTAGCATTAGGTACACAGGTCAGAAGTAGGGGGATGTTCACATACATGGGTCCCATCACGTCTCTTGAGCTTGGCAGAGCCAGACTGAGAGAACTTCACAATGTACCTGTTGAAGCTCTTTGTGCTTGGCTGAAACGCAGTAGTGTCGTTGGACACGCTCGACGCAGACGCAACGAAGACTGCGTCGCTGCAAAAAAGCAGAGCACTCAGAGCAGTGAGCGACTTCAGGACACCCATGGTAAATCGTAGATGGACAGGGCTCAGGGAAGGTGAAGCGTGGGTTGGGGACAGAGAGAGCCAGAGGAAAGCTTCCCTTGTCCGGGGCACCACCTCACTGCCATTTTATACGTTGCATTCAACATGAATTTTTCCACCCAGCTGCAAGGACGCACCACTATCAATGACCTCAGAGAGGGTACTCTCAAGAACATTCGTATTGCCTCCAATAGCCCTGTCAACGGACTCACCATCCGAGTGCAGATGTCGATGGCACCCAATGCTGGTGTAATAACGGGCCCCAGCAGGTGGGCTGCAACTGTAGATGGAAGCCCAGACTCCGGCATGCCACTGGGATGAATGCCGAGACCCGAAATATCGCGTTTATTCATGACAGTTAGGAAGTATATCCGCGAGATCCGACAGGTTTGCATTTGTAAGTGTTGCCTAAGGAAGATCAAAGCAGACCAAACCAGTCTCTAATCGGCAGGTGTGTAAAAATGGGAAGCAGCTAACATCTCTTCGGCCTGTTAACCTTAAATCGGCAGGTGCAAAAAGAGGAAACAGCTATCGTCTCTAATTCTGGGCAACACAATCACGTGGCCCGCCGAAAGAATGAAACGGACCTAGTTGAGTATCAGGCAATGCTACCACGGGCAGCATTCGAGAAGCACCAAGACTCCGACTCTCCGGGTTCACATAAGTGCTTATACAACTAAAGAATTGCCTCATTTCCGTATTTCTTCTCACTAAACCATGAAGGGATCAGCAGAGGCATGAGTAGAGGCCGTGATTGGCATTTGTAATCGAATCAGATAAGATCAAATGATCTGATAAGATTAAAATCCACAGCAATGCTCAGTGCCGAGGGTGCGCGAGGAGAACAAGGTTAAACGGAGCGGGGAGAAAGCCAAAAACACGACGTGAAAATGTCTTTCGCTCGTATTCTTGTTATTTGTGTCATTTCGATGCCGGTAGCACACTCTGCCCAGACGGAGTGCTATTCCGTCTTCTTGGTAGCGTTGTGCAAATTGGCGTCTTCGCCAGGGACATACGGTCTGGAACGGACAACGTGCTCCCAAGTTTTGTCAGTTCTCGCTCGGTGCAATATAAGCTTCTCTCGCACCTTGGCCTTCCACGTACGGCCATAGATACTGGAAAGCACGGGATCCCGTCCGCTCTCCCCTAGTTAAACCAGTAATCGGCGGATTAGTAGTTGGGTCGGTGACGACCAGCGAATACCCGCTGCTGTACGTTTTTTTGGCATTTCTGGCCTGGCATGCCGCCACTCAGTCGCTGGCAGAGTGGCAGAAAAGATTACACCGCCCAATTGAACGATAAAAGGAGAGAGCAGCATTCATCATGCTCGGCTGTGACGTTTACACCAACATTTGTGTCGCATCTTATCGATAATCCGTTATGTCAGCAATCGCAACAATGCCCAACTCCACCACCTACGGAAAGGTTACAGTGTGGATGCATTTTCCCTTTTCGGCCGTGTAAAGCGCCCTGGAAACGTTCAAGACGCTCAAGGTGCTGTTGATAAGTTGAGGGCCTCTGGGCGCCCTTAAGTGCGTGGCAGCCGTCATAGCTGATTGCTGGGCATCCGTAGGACAGAGTAAAGCGCCGTGAAATGCCCCACCACAGGTATCTCTGACGACAGCCTCTACGAACTCTATTTAAAATAAAGACATCCGTCGCTGTCTAGTAATAAACGGAGACTGATTTGCTCGAAATATGGTGTACTTCTGATAAGCTCGTCGGAATAATTTAAGTCCGGGATATCCCGCCGCTTGGCCTAGATTCTAAAAATTTTTGCGTACTGATCCCAATCGAGTAAATCCAGGAAAACCACCCGTCTCGGTACCTCTCAAGACCTGCCGACCTCAAGTCTTCCAAATTCACTCTACCGTGATCGTCCCTGTGCCCAGAACCAGTCCGAGATGGCAGCCAAAACTGAGGCTGCTCCGGCGCCTCATGCGATCTTCGACGTGAGTTCAATCGTTGCAATGAGTCAGTGGCATCGAGCAGTAGCTAATTTCGTAATGTGAAGACAATCCTGCTGTTGGACTTTGGAAGTCAGACTTCGCATCTGATCCTCAGAGGCCTCAGATCGCTCAATGTGTTCTGCGAGATCATGCCCTGCACCACCAAGATCAAGGATCTGACTTGGTCGCCCAAAGGAATCATCCTTAGCGGAAGTGAGCGCCTCTGTGACTTCTCAGTCGGGAGGACTGATTTTCTGACCTAGGGCCTAGGTCCCGCGTCCGTCAAAGATGTGGGGGCTCCTCGTAAGTTTGCTTCCCTCATCCGCTCTAAAGACTTATGGGCTGACATGGTAAAGACGTCGATCCTGCCATCTTTGATCTGGGTGTGCCCATTCTCGGAATCTGCTACGGTTGCCAGGAGATTGCTTGGCGGGAAAACCCCCAGAACGTCGCCCCTGGCGAGGCTCGGGAGTATGGGCATACAGTATGTGTGCCTCGGCAAGGTTTTTGGACGGCTTACTTTGGTGTTCGTAGTGCTAAGGCGTTGAAACTAGGATCTCACCGTTTTCAAAGTCGCCGGCCCCGACCATTGCAACCAGCTTTTCGAGGGTCTGGGAGAGACTATGCACGGTAAGTCGTCCCCTGAAGGACTTTCGGGGCTTCAAGAAATAAATCGGATTGCCAAACTAACCATTGAACAGTCTACATGAGCCACTATGACAAGCTCGTGAAGCTGCCCGAGGATTATGTCACGATCGCCAGCTCGCAGAACTCAGAGTACGCCGGAGTTGTCCACAAGACAAAGCCAATTTATGGTAGGGTTTTCCTGGCTACTTTCTCTGCAGCTGTGTGGCCATTCCGTAACAATCTGACTCGAGGCGTTTGCAGGAATCCAATTCCACCCCGAAGTCACGCACACTCCTCGCGGCATAGAACTGCTAAAGAACTTTGCCGTCGGTATCTGCAAAGCGCAGCAGCATTGGGTCATGAGCGACTTCATCGAGCATGCGATAGCCAGCATCCGCAAGCGCGTCGGTGACAAGGCTCAGGTCATCGGAGCCGTCTCGGGCGGTGTCGACAGCACGGTCGTTGCCCGGCTCATGAAGGAGGCTATTGGTAAGTTGTGCCGGTTCGGGGGGTCTGCGGCATGTTCTAACTCTCACTAGGCGACAGATTCCACGCCGTCCTCGTCGACAACGGCGTCATGCGCCTGAACGAATGCCAAGATGTGCAGAAGACGCTTCAGCAACATCTCGGCATCAACCTGACTATTATTGACGGGGCGGAGCTGTTTCTCGGCCGCCTCAAGGGCGTTACAGAGCCCGAAACGAAGCGGAAGATCATCGGCAACACCTTTATCGACCTGTTCGAGCAGGAGGCTATCAAGATTGAAAAGGCCGCCGAGAACACTGCCAATGCCGGCAAGGTCGAGTTTTTCGTCCAGGGCACCCTATACCCTGACGTCATCGAGTCTCTCAGTCTGAACACAAACACAACTGTGAAGAGTGAGCAGCTTACAGTACCCACCGTTCCGCTTTACGCATACTGACTGTAAACACAGCACATCACAACGTCGGCGGTCTTCCGGCTCGCATGATGAACGGCGTGAGTAACTCTTGAGGATATAGCTTGCACGTGATATATGACTAATCAGACCAATAACAGCAAGGCCTCAAGTTGATTGAGCCCCTGAGAGAGCTGTTCAAGGACGAAGTCCGGGCCTTTGGTCGGAAACTCGGAATTCCGGACGACCTGGTTATGCGTCACCCATTCCCAGGACCGGGCATCGCGATCAGAATCATCGGAGAGGTGACGCCGGAGCGTGTCAACATCGCTCGGAAGGCCGACCACATTTTCATCTCCATGATCAAGGAAGCAGGAATTTACAACGAGGTGAGTACAGCCGGTGCTACTTATGACATTGTTTTCGACGGGCTGCTAACTTTTCGTTACAGATCGCCCAAGCCTATGCCGGCCTGGATTCCAACAGAGGTATATACTACAAGGGTCTACTCGTTCAAGACATCGTGACGAACCATCATCCAGAGTAGACGACACGTACTAATGAATGATTTGCGTTTTAGCTGTCGGAGTTATGGGCGATGCCCGCGTCTATGGTATGCTGACTCTGGACAAGAGCTGCTCTAGAGACATGGGCTAACTTTCTACCTAGGATACATCATTATCCTCCGCGCTGTTATGTCTACCAACTTCATGACTGCTGAGCCCTATCCGTTTGATTTCTCGTTCCTGACCCAAGTCTCGCGGAGAATCATAAACGAGGTTGAAGGTGTCGCTCGCGTGACCTACGATATCACGAGCAAGCCTCCCGGTATATATGCATGCAAGCCGATCAGGATGCTTCAGTCGCTAACGCCCTGATAGGTACCATTGAGTTGGAGTGATTGGAAATACGGGGCCAGTGGATGACGTCCCAGGCTGGGTTCTAGTGTAGTCTCGCAATAGTCCACGGTGAAGTGCTGCTGTTGTTTCTTCGCCCTCCTGCACGGCTCGCCGTCCTGGTCGTGACTGTCGTATGATTGCATAAAAGATCTCACATCTCAGAGCGGAAGAAATACGCTTGGCTAAAGTTGGGGAACCACGGGGTCATGCTTTCGAGTTTAGGGCATTTTCAAGCAACAGGCGTTTCCAAGTTTATTCATTCAAAACGGTAGACCATACACATAAAAAGAAATAAATACTGAAGACAAAACATGCAATAGTACTCTCTTTGACTTGAATAAAGACGACGTACTGTCCTCTGCTAATAGTAATAATACCAAGCAGGACTGACCCAATACCCCAGCTCCGTGTCTAGTTCCGGTCTTTCCTCTGTCGTCGGCACCATCACCAACGCCGGCATCGACCGCGGCCGAAGTTCGGAAAACTTCAAACAGCAAAAGGGCTTCCATACCTTCTTGCCCCAGTCACTCTCGTTGTACCGATAACACTCGCCCCTGAATCCTGAAGCTATATGACAAAACATTGAATACTCGACACCGAGCCGTAACTGGGATCCGGGTCCTAGTCCGGGCCTAAGCCGGAGCAGGCGCATCATATCTTCAATCGGGTTTAGGACGACTCCCTGCACCATGATATTCGGGCATGCCATATCTGGATGAATGTTGCTTTGGAACGAGACATAGAGGTTCTGTACCTTTGGGAACGTCTCAGGAATCATCCGGCACAGCTCGTACATCGGCGCGCCGTTGGGGACCACAATGCGATGCCCCAGGGGAATATCAAGTACAGGATTCCATACCTCGGCCATAGACCCATACCAGTCGGCCGGCTCGCTCTCCGTTGCGGGGGTGGCAAAGTTCCAAAGCAGCTCCAAAGACGGGATGCGTCTGAGTCGATGCGGAAGAATGAACCGTGACATGTTTAAAAGGAGATTCATGCGAGACACATGAAGGGTGTTGGTTGAGAAGAGTATCTCCAAGCCCTCTGCATAGCTAGAGTCTTTGTTAGCATGCATGAAGGCATAAATGGCAAAATAAAAGGGCCGTACGTACGCAACTCGGCAAGAAAGCAGCCAGCCCATAATCCCAATGGAAAGCCCTTTGTCGCCGAACTGACCCCCTTTTGCTGGTGCCCAAGGCCCGGCACCGTTCAGAGCGTCTTCGAGACACCGATCGTCGGAAGGAGAAAGTTCATACGGCAATCCTTTGTGATTAGAGGTGCAATCAACCTGCACCAGGCCAGCCGGTCGCTGACATACACAGCTAAACCACTGCCAGCCTTCTGGCCGCTGTTTGTCGCCCCTCTTCGTCGGGCCCTGTCGTCCAAGGGGATACGGAGCCTCCATTACGGGCAATTGCGCACCGCCTGCTGTTGCGTCTGATGTCTCTGCCGTCTCATCCTCTGCTGATGCCGTCTCGTCTTCTTTCGATGCCGTCGGTACGGCGGCAGCTGCAAGTGGATGATCGTAGTACAGGTCAATGTGCAGCGTCTGCATTCCAAATGCATACCGGAGTATCACGCGGCGCACTTCGACCGGAAGACGCTGGAATTCGCCGTAGTTGTCCATGGCCGTCCTCATCGTCGGCGGCTTCTTCTTTGTCGCGACGGGCAAGGAAAGGTCCTCAAACGAGGAAGACGGCGTCAGCAGGCGAGGCCGCACCTCCGGCAGAAAGGGCAGCACATTGGGGTCATCGTAGGAAGCGGCCTTTCCGTTGTGCCCAAATGGCAGCTTTTCCTTTAGCAAACTGAGAAAATGCTGCATCCTGGTATGGGGCTGGGGGGTCCTCTAATAAAGATAGTGCTTTCCTTCTTAGGGAAAGGCAGACATAGAAGACTCAAAATAACAGTTCAATAAGAATACACATGGCTGGAGGGCAAGATAACCAAGCCACCGAGAAATGGGTTCACTGTGGCAGCATCCACGGGTGACGCCGGATCCTTCGAGTATTAGTCGGCAGACATATAGCAGGGGACAGAAACACCTGGATGGTGTCTCACTATGTATATTTATGATCTGGGAGAATGAAGACGAGGAAATAAGGTCAAACGAACAAGGCGAACCTGTGCAGGTTTACTTGCGTATCTCCAGATATTTCACTTGGCTGACTTAGTGTCGTCGACATTGAACACCAACACGCAGTTAAAGAGGGGTGTCAGTTGTTTAAATAGGGAGAAATCTTACAGCGGTGTCCGATGAGAACAGATCGCTCGTCCATACTTGACAAGGTGTCGTCTTTCGCTGTCTGGATCAGTTGAAGAGCTTCGTACATTATGTGACAGGCGGATCTGGACTTTCCTCTTTGGGCTTCAGGAATACATCTGCCTGGAGAAGACAGGAACAGCGCTAGTCCCAATTGGGGCGATGAAGCTGCCAAATCCGGTGGGGCAGAAATCGGAAAAAAGGCCACCGCATAGAATAACGCAAAGAGTGCAAGAAGGAGAGGCTCTGAGCTATTGACAAGCAAATAGGACAAACAGAAGGGACAGGCGACGAAGGCCAAAGTAGAGGCAGTTCCAAGCGCGAGGCAACAGCGAGCTATCCGCCTGCAGTTCTACCAGCGAGCGTTTCCGGCCTCTTTTTGAGTCATAATCAACGACTGCGAAGAGTCATCCGAGAGGAGCAAACTTTGGACGGGCAGAAGCGAGAGGATCTCTCCGTCTCACACACACACACACACAAATACACACCACTCCCTCCTGTCCAACGGTTCCGACGCTGCCATGGACGGACCTGTGAGCCTGCCAAACCCCTCTTCCACCTCCCCCCCGGTTCGCCGGCGTCTCCACTCGCGGCATTGCAACCTGCTGACACGGACCTCGTCCGAGACAGGATGTGATCGTGCCGTCGCTCGAGACGGTGCGCGAGGTGCTCGCGCAGGTGGCGGCGACGGCGCAGGCGGAGGCGGCCAAGGGGCCGGCATCGACATACCGACGGCCGAACCTGGTGCCGGTGTACGGGCAGATCTCGTCGGACCTGATCACGCCGTCGGCGGCCTATCTCAAGGTGTCGGCGCACTCGGGGTCGAAGCACTCGTTTCTGTTTGAGAGCGCGGCGACGGAGCGGGTGGGCCGGTACAGCTTCATGGCGGCTGGGCCGCGCAAGGTGCTGGAGACGGGGCCGGGGTTCGGCGAGGCGTGCGACCCGCTGCCGGGGCTGGAAGCCGAGCTGTCGCGCTTTGTGGTGGCCCACGTGCCGGGACTGCAGCTGCCGCCGCTGGCGGGCGGCGCGGTGGGCTACGTGTCGTATGACTGCGTGCGCTATGTGAGTGTGGAGTGTGGACGGGCCGTGTGCCTGCCGTGCCTATTGTGCCTGTTGTGCCTGTTGTGGCTGACCCCCCAGTTCGAACCGAAAACGGCACGGCCGCTCAAGGACATGCTGAAGATCCCCGAGTCGCAGTTCTGCTTCCACGACACGATCGTGGCGTTTGACCGGTTCTTCGGCATCATCAAGGTGATCACGTACCTGCAGCTGGACGAGGTGGCGCGCGACAGTACGACGGGAGCGTACGACGCGGCAGCCGTGGAGGCCGAGTACCGACGGGCGACGGGGGTGATCGGCTCGCTGATCGAGGTGCTGAACGGGCCGACGATCCCGCTGCCGGTGCAGAAGCCGGTGGTGCTGGGGCGCGAGTACACGTCCAACGTGGGACAGGCGGGCTACATGGGCCACGTGGCAAAGCTCAAGGAGCACATTGTGGTGGGCGACATCATCCAGGCGGTGCCGTCGCAGCGGTTTGCGCGGCCGACGGACCTGCATCCGTTCAACGTGTACCGGCACCTGCGGACGGTCAACCCGTCGCCGTACCTGTTCTACATTGACTGCGGCGGACGGCCGCAGATTGTGGGGGCGTCGCCGGAGCTGCTGGTCAAGACGGAGGGCGGGCGGGTGGTGACGCACCCGATCGCGGGCACGGTCAAGCGCGGACGCACGCCGGAGGAGGACGCGGTGCTGGCCGAGGAGCTGCGGCAGTCGCTCAAGGACCGGGCAGAGCACGTGATGCTGTGCGACCTGGCGCGCAACGACGTGACGCGCGTCTGCGATCCGCGCGAGACGCGGGTGGACCGGCTGATGGTGGTCGAGAAGTTCTCGCACGTGCAGCACCTGGTGTCGCAGGTGTCGGGCGTGCTGCGGCCGGGCTGCACGCGCTTCGACGCCTTCCGCAGCATCTTCCCGGCCGGCACGGTGTCGGGCGCGCCCAAGGTGCGGGCGATGGAGCTGATCAGCGAGCTCGAGGGCGAGAAGCGCGGCGTGTATGCCGGTGCCGTGGGCTACTTTGGCTACAACGGCGTGGCGGCCGACGGCGTCACGGTCGTCGACGGCCAGATGGACACGTGCATCGCCCTGCGCACCATGGTGCTCGCCGACGGCGTGGCCTACCTGCAGGCCGGCGGCGGCATCGTGTTTGACAGCGATGAGCACGACGAGTGGCTGGAGACGATGAACAAGCTGGGCGCCAACATGCACTGCATCACCGAGGCCGAGAAGCTGTATGCGCGGCGGCAGCAGGCCGAGGGGGAGAGGCAGTGAGGATGAGGTTGATGGGTTGAGGCGGTTGAGGCGGTTGAGGTGGTTGAGGTGGTTGAGACGTTGTGTCATGGAAAAGATCAAGAGCAGACAATAAAAAGGAGGTCAAGAGCAACTGCTAATCTTAGTCATCCCCTTTCCTTGCATACACTCCTTCCCTGCCCTTGCATTCACTCCTTCCCTGCTTCTCACCCCAGTCACTCCTTCCCCCCATTCACTCCATACTCCATTCACTCCTTCCCCTGCCCTTCGTACCACTTCCCAGACAAATCGCCCCTCGGCGGCACATTGTTCTTCCCGTCGTTGACCCCAAATGTCAGGCTGTCCAGGTCGACGTCCTTGAACGAGCGGACCTGCAGGCAAAGTCAGTCGAGAGGGCCCCTACTGCGGGACATTGATCACGTGACCACCCACATTGAGTCCGTAGCCGTCGTAGGCCGGCAAGAACCTGCCGCGAAAGTCGATCCCCAGGCTGGAGCCACAGAGTTGACAGAACAGATGGTCGACCTGCCGCGTGTTGAAGCGATAGACACCACACTTGTCCCGGTCGGTAGCAGCGTCGGGGCCGCCTGCTCCTCGCCACCGCACCTGGCTGCGCTCCGGGTACACCAGCATGTAGCCCAGACGCGTGCAGGCCGAGCAGTTGCAGACGTTGACCATGTGTCCCTGCTCGAGCGGCGGCGACAGCGTGACCTCGAGCGCGAGCGCGCCGCAGTGACAGCCCGCCGCGTAGGTGGCGCTAGGATCGGCCGCCGCCTCGCCCGACGCCACGCGGCGCGCCCTCTCGGCCGCTACGGCGGGCTGCCAGGGAGGGACCCATTGGGGCAGCGGACTCTTCTTGACAGACTCGGCCATGGTGGGAAGGGGGGGGGGGGGGGGGGGGGGGAGGACGGTGGGCGAAGGAGCTGAAGAGCTGACGAGCTGACGAGCTGACGAGCTGACGAGCAAATAAAACAGGGATGATGGCGCAAACGGCCAGATAAGCCAGACAAAAAGCAACAGGGGCCTTAAATAGACGTATACTCCAGAGACTCAGCTCACGGAAGCTTACATGCAAGCTTACAAACCGGTAAGCTGTCATGGCGAAACAATTGTCCACAGGTCATGCGTGCATATGAACAGGTCCGGTAATGTATTATTACTAATGCATGACGTCCAAGTTCCTTTTTTTTTTTCTTTTTTTCTTCCAATAGAATGCTTCCCAATTAAACCGTATAATATATATACCCCCCCCTATGTACTCACCCCCTTTTTTATGCCCATGTCCTCTCGTAAAACAATTCATTAGGTCGAGAGGGAACGACGCTCGCTGGTATCCAAAGTCAGGAAAAACAAAAAAAAACATAAAAAACATAAAATCAGAGACAGAGGAGAAGCCCAAAGTCCAAACACGCCTCCCGCATGGTGTCCGGCGAAGCCACAACTACCTTTGAGAGGGCCCGTCCTTTTCCCATTCTATATGCAAGATCCCGCCCAGGCCGATGAATATGAAGACAAAGAGCAGAACACGTGGGTATGTGTGAAAACCAGAGACGCGATGAGCGAGCCGCCTGCCCGCCTAGTCCTTCTTGTCGGCAGCAGCCGCCTCGACGTCGCCGGAAGCGACGGCGCGTGCGCTGCCGACCGGCTCCGGGCGCTTCTCGTCGCCGCCCATCGGCGGCGGCGTGGGCGCATAGCTGCTCATGCCCCGGATCTTGGAGCCGTAGATGTAAAAGATGATGGGGATGGGGATCAGCACGAGGCTGACGCAGCCCAGAAGCGTGCTGGCCCACTCGATGCCCATGCCGTTGAACATGTAGGTGGCGAACAGGGGGAAGCCGGCGCCGCAGAGCGAGCGCAGAAAGGTGTTGCCGGCAATGGCCGAGGCGGCAAACATGAGGTAGGCGTCGACGAGGTAGTTGAGGGCCTGCAGGAAGATGGACATGAGGCCGAAGCCGGTCATGAGGCCCGACAGCGTGGGCACGATCCAGTGCACGCTCTCCTTGTAGCCCGACCAGCCGAACCAGAAGATGCCAATGGTGAAGGCGACGCCGCCGGCGATGACGGACGGCAGGCGCCACTCGGGAATCGGCACGTTGTTGTTAGCCGTCAGCTTGCGGTTGTACCACGGCTGCTGCAGCAGCACGCTGAGCCCGGACAGAATCTGGCCGGTGATCATGCCGAAAAAGGGCAGCCCGCCCACACCGGGCGACATGTGGTGCACGCGCTGGAACACAAACGGGTACGCCGTCAGGAAGAGGTACAGGATGCCGTACACAAACGCCATGTACACCGACAGCGACGTGACGATGGGCTCCAGGAAGAGCAGCCGCATCGGGCGCGAAAAGTTCTTGCTGATGAGCTCCTTGAAGTCGACCTCGATCTCGTCCTGCCGCGCGTGGATGCCCCAGTTGAGCGTGGCCCGCCGCAGGTCCGACGCCTTCTGCACCAGGATGGCCGGCGGGTACGTCTCCTCGAGGAAGATGACGATGAGGCCGAAGCACAGGAAGCCCATCATGGCCGGGATGTACTGGGTCCAGCGCCAGCCCAGGTACGACGTCGTGATGAAGCCGCCGATGAAGGGCGCCAGCAGCGGCCCGGAAAAGACGGCCATGGAGAAGATGGTGAGTGCGATACCGCGCGTGCGGTTGCCAAACATGTCGGAAAACACGGCCGCCACGACGGCCAGCGGACACGCGCCGAAGAAGCCGGAAAAGAAGCGGCAGATCAGCACCGTCTGCAGGTCCTTGGCCGTGGCCACGGCGATACAGAAGATGGCGAAACCAAACATGGACACGGCGAGGGGTAGCCGACGGCCCATGAGCTCGGACATCGGTGCCCACAGCGTTGGACTGGATGGTTAGCGGGGAGGGGGGAACCAGGGGGGGAGAGGATCTTGATATTCATCCGTCCACGAGACTCACCCAAATGCAAAGCCCACGACGTAAAAGGACACGCCCAGGATGCCGACCTCGGTGGACACGTTGAACTCCGCGGCCACGACCGAGGAGGCGGCCGAGAAGATGCTGGATGTAAAGGCAGACGTCATGGTGGTGAAGCCGAGGACGGCAGCCGTGTAGAACCTTGCGTGGTCAGCATGGGGGAGGGGACACACACACACACACACACGTTGCGGCCAAGGGGACTCACTTCTTTGGGAACGGCCAGTTCTGGGCGTGCAGCGGGTCGTCGGGGCCGTCAAACTCGACGACGTACTTTTCCTGGTCCATGGGCGGCGGGTAGGGCTTGCCGGCGCCAAAGGCGGGCAGCGGCTTGTGCGAGCGGCTGCCCGTGGCCGAGCGGCTGCCCGTGGCCGAGCGGCCGACGGTGCCGCTGCGCTGGCTCTTGGCCGTCTGGATGCGCTCGAGGGCGACGGCGGACAGCGTGCGGCTGAGGCCCGACGGCCCGGGCTCGTCGCCGGCGGCGTGGCGCTGGCGCGCGGTGGCGTCGTCCGACGACGACGACGACGTCGACGAGGCCGTCGGCATGCGCGCCAGCGTGGCCCCGAGGCTGTTGCGGCGCTCCAGCGACGAGTGCGTGTGCTGCACGGGAAAGGCCGTCGGCGCCGCGTCCTCCTCGATGTCGAGCATCTCGTCGTCGACCTTGTTCAGGACCATCGTGGCGGGTGGGTGGGATGAGAGGCGCGGGAGGCAAGACGGAACGGAGGTCGAGGTCAGACTGAGGTCTACTCGTAGGGCAGACGAACCGAGGTCGATGTCGTCGATGGGAAAATTTCGTGGGCTTGGACCAGACGACGGGGTCCCCCGTAGATAAAGTAGTCTCTTGCCGCAGCAAACAGTCGTATTAGCAACTACGGTGTACACGAGTACTCGCAGGCTAGTGGCATTCCCTGGTCAGAGAGGAGGCGTTGGGTACAATATTAGCCCGCCCTGTGGAGTCTTGGAGCCGGGATTGCCTCTTGTCGTTTCGTACTATGCCATTGATGCAGTCGGAGGCGGGAAAGGAGAGGCGAGCCGGCTATATAAACCGGCTTAATACATGGCACGGCGAGACGGGTGGCAAGGTGGGAAGGAAGGGGAAGTCGATTACAAAGCCGCACCTGCTTGCCGGATACGCATTCTCCTGATTTCCCTGCTTGGCATCATTCCCATAAGGAAGGAGCCCTCGACCTTCCTCCCTCTCGCGTCTTCGCCTTTACAAGACGCCGGGGCCATGACTCTTACGAGCACGCTATATATGTAAGCAAGCTGCAGGCCCCCAGAGCTGTTTCCTGCGCTGGACTTAAGTCGTCGGACTTTGCAATCTCTTTTACGCTTTCCGTTGGGCCATCCGCTCGTATTGCTGTCAACTTTTTTTTTTTCCTCTCCAGGGCGGGAGCGGGGCTTCCGGGACCCACAATCCCCACCCTCCCAACCAATCTCGGCGCTGCCCAAGCTCCGTCTGCCGATGACAAAGCCCACTAGTCCCGATCCAGAAGCACGTGGCCCGCTTGTCCCTGGTTCTTCCCACATCCAATGTGCCCCCGGCAGCCGTAGGATGAAATCAAGGACCGCCGTGCAGGCGGGGCGGTGCCAACAGACGAAACGAGCAGCGAACAAGTGTCTGCATCCGACCGATGCAGACAACAGCCTCACCGCAACAAGCCGTGGTATGACTTGACTGTCCCTGCAAACACCGCATGTGATTTGCTCACGTGCAGGCTGCCGTGACTCAGCACCGGATCGGCCATCACCTGTTTGCTGTCAAAAGAATGTGAGTCAGCAACGATGCAAGAAGAAAATGCCTCTATGCGGAGGGGGGGGGGGGGCTGACGGGACTCGGACTATCGCCGGCGCTGCAGTGCCGCCAATTGCCGTCTCAGGCCGTGTTGTATTTTTCAGCAGGTGGCGTATTTGTCAGAAAAGTTTTTTTTTTTCCTTTTTTTCCTTTTTTTCGCACTGATCTTGCCCATCGGAAATAGGCCCAGGATATACGGTCGGAGCCGGTCCTACGCAATATTAAAAAGAAGAAAAGCCAAGAAAAAAGGGAGCCTAGACCCACAATTCTAGGAACGAGCCGTCGTGGCAAATGAGCACTGCAAAGATGTGCCAGAGATTGTTGAATCTCGACTACATCACGTACCAGAATCAGCTGCTCCTGTCGTTTCCACCCCCCTGTTGCGAGTCGGCTTACGCATGCATGCCCCCCGCAGGTGTGATTACCAGACTGCGCAGGCAGAAACGGCGGCAACAGAAGTCGGTATAACGACCCACATGATGTATGCGAAAGACAGAATACGGAGTACGTGGACGAGCAGTCGTGTTTCAAGGCAGGGTAAGCAAAGGCTACAGCATACCAGCCCATGTATCTTAGGATTGCAATCCGGTTACATACGTACTCTCTATGCATGTCCCCTTTATATACAGTTTGGTCACGTGATTTTGGTCATCATCATATGTATGTACCCACGTCCGCATCTCTGCAGCACGCGTAGATTAGATACGGCCCCGGCCGCTGCTCCACCCGCGCATGCTACTGGTGCACGCCCCAGTCGTCTTCCTCCAGCAGGCCGGCAGCCTCCTCCAGGCTCAGCCCGCTGGTCTCGGGGTAGCACGCGCGCACCAGCACGAAGCCGACCGCGCACACGCCGGCATACAGCACAAACGTCCAGGACGGCGTCAGGGCGTCCATGAGCGGCAGAAAGGTGAGCCCGACGACAAAGTTGGCCAGCCAGTTGGTGGCCGTGGCCAGGCCGCTGCCCAACGAGCGCACGTCGAGCGCAAACAGCTCGCTCTGCATCCACGGCACGTTGCCGAGGCCGATGGCGTACGAGGCCACGTAGAGCATGATGCTGGCCAGGACGATGGAGGCGGCGCCGGTGCTGCGTTCAGCTGCTGCGCGGGCTGCCTTGGCTGCCCCGCCAGGCTCGGGGCCCGCCATGGACACGTCGAGAAAGGAGAAGCCGTAGGCCACGAGCAGCAGCCCGGCCACCATGACGGGGATGGACCACAGCAGCACGCGTCGCCGGCCGATGCGGTCGACCAGCAGCAGGGCGGCCACGGTAAAGACAAAGTTGGTGGCGGCCACGGTCAGCGACGTGAGCGTGGGCTGGTCGAAGCCCACAATGGCGAAGATGGTGGCGGAAAAGTACATGAGCGAGTTCTGGGAGTGGTCAGCAGGGACAGGGCCGGGGGGGGGGGGATGACGAGCGAGGGGAAGAGTACGTACAAACCCACACAGCTGCTGCAGGCCCTGCAGCAGACAGGCGATGGCCAGGGCGCGGCGGTTGCGGCGGACGGCGAACAGGGCCGACCAGGTGTTGCCATCGAGGCGGGCGGCGAGGCGGGCGGTGAGGCGGTGGAGGAAGGCGGGGCCGCGGATGCCGACGTGTCTGCTGTTTTGCTGCAGCAGGAGCTGCTGCTGCTGGTGGTGGCGGAGGCGGCGGGCCTCGCGCTCCAGGCGGACCTCGGCCTCGATGGCGCGGAGGGTCTCGACGGTCTCGGGGCTGTCGGAGGCAGCGGGGCCAGCAGCCAGGACGCGGGCGATGACGGCCTTGGCGTCGGCGAGGCGGCCGACGCGGACGAGCCAGCGGGGCGACTCGGGCATGGAGACGAGCAGGAGGAGGGCCTGCAGGGCGGCGGGCAGGGCGCCGAGGCCGACCATCCAGCGCCAGGCGAGGCGGGGGTCGGCGTGGGCGGCCAGCAGCCAGCCGAGGACGTAGGCGGCGACCTGGCCGAGCGTGACAAAGAGCACGTTGGTGGTGACGAGGCGGCCGCGGTGGGCGGCCGGGCTGACCTCGGCAATGTAGAGCGGCACCACGAAGCTGGCCGCGCCCACGGCCACGCCGACCACGGAGCGGCCCAGCACCATGGCGCCGACCGTGTGGCTGGCCGCCTGGATCAGCGCGCCGGCCACGAAGAAGAGGTCGGCCGCGAGGATGACGGCCCGCCGGCCGCGCGCGTCCGCCAGCACCGAGGCTGCCGGCGACGCCGCCAGCGCAAACAGCGACGTGCACGACGTGATGACCGACTTGTCCAGCGACGTCAGCGGCCGGCCCGAGAGCGCCGTCCCGATCGAGACGAGCGTGGCCGAGATCACGCCGGTGTCGTCTGTCGGTCAGCAGGGAGGAGAGACGGGAAGACGAGAAAGAGAGACGCCAACTCACACCCAAAGAGAAGCCCGCTGATGCCCGCCGACAGCGTCAGCAGCCACACAAACACCCCCGGCGCCCCCTGGCCGTCCTTGCCGTCGCCCGTCCCGGCCAGCAGCCGCTCGGCATCCTCCCGTCCCCCTCGCTCGGCCGCCTGCTCGTCCACCAGCAGGGGCTGCTCGTCGTCGCGTGCCGGCATGCGGCCGAGTCGGTCAGCGCTGGTGTGCAGCTCAATGTCCTCGGGCGGGCCGCGTTCCATGCACCAGAGGGGTCCTTTGTTCCAGGCGACGGAAAAGTCGAAAAATAAAAGCGTAGGCCAATGTGGAAACTCGATGCTGTGGTCGGATTCGGCGATACTCTTTACCGCAGTCGTCTGCTGGGAAGCTGCTATGCTGGTGCTCCTGCCGTTTGGTGCAGCTCCGAGTTTATGCCAGCCACACCCCCATTACGAGTTATTGTCCTCGTACTCAGCTGGATTTATGGGGCTGTCTCACGTGTGGCTAACCACTAAAAGCATAGCCTCCCAGGGGGGGGATTATGGGGTATTGCCGCTAACAATAGAGCCCTTCTGCCTTTTGCTGACAAAGGCAGCTTGCGAGCTACGCGTACATACTATGCAGTAGAAGCCAAGCCAAGCGTGTGTGCATTCGCGCCTTCGCACCTTCGGAGACGGGGTCCTCCCCCTGTCCGTCTCCAGATCCACGCCGCCATCATCCACTGCAACATTCCGGACGCAATACACGCCGCGCTGGTATAGCTCAAACATACCGCCATTTGTCTCCAACGAAAGACCGGTGCATCTCCAGCAACCGATGGAGACTGAGGGGACGTGCCACAGTAGACGGCCTCGGAATCTTGGACACTATGGACACTGAGATTCACCCGCAAGCGGCTGGATATCCACACAAGATGATCCTCCTGTAACCGAATCCACCTTGGCCAGCCTGCTGGCTGCTCGACACGGCATCGGCCTGGTCCTGCACGCGGTCGGCGCATGCTGAGACCGTGTCAGATGGCTATCCGTGCTGTGGGCCGGGCGGCGTCGGTCCTGGCAAGAGTCCGGCTCGACATTCACTTCTCGACCTGCTTCGCATCACGGATGGGCCGGCTTTTGTCCCCTGCAGCGATTTAGGAACGAGTCGTATTATTATAGGAACCTACACCTCAACTGCCTAGTGTGTTATGCCTTCCAAAGCATGCTGGGGCTGTTCAAAACAAATCCCGTTGAAAACCACCTGTGGTACGGGCCCAACATAAACCGGATAGGAGTGAAAAAAAAAAAAAAACACAAGAGGAGAGGCTGAATGAGGAAAAGCGAATGGGTCGCATCCAATGCTTGTAGTAGAAGCTTGCTTCGTGTCCAAGGACTGTCGAGGGTCTATCAGGAGTTGCATCCTTTGATACAGGAGAAAAATGCACGATGGGTGTTGCCCAATACGGAAAGGGAAGACTGCACTGATTTACAACCAGAGGGCAAAGAGCGCAACAAAGGCTAATGCGCCGCTTGTGTAGACAACGTCGCGGCCCATGGCATTGGCGTTCGAGGCCTTCGTAGCTGTGGCGGAGGCGCTGCTGCTCGTGCCGGTGGCAGTCGCTGTCTTGCTTGAGCTCGTCGTGGCAGTGGCCACGCTTCCGCTCTGGCCCGACGTGTGGACGGCGACCGAATCGCCCACGGTAGGGAGCGTAACGTCGCCCTCCACAAGCCAGCCGCTGGCGGTCGCTGCCGGACACGCGCGCGACGACACGCTAGAAGCCGCGTAGTCGGAGCTAGCAACACCCGTGGGCGTCAGCGTGGCCCACTGGGACTTCAGGTTGGCGAAGTCGGGCGAGACGGGGGTCGGCGTGCCGCTGCGGACAATGGTCGCACCGCTGGCAGTGGCGTCGCCAGAGCCGTAGGCCACCAGGCCGTAGTTGTTCGCCTCCTGGATCCACTCGTAGACGATGGCGCCGCTCCAGTCGTCGACCATCTCAGAGCCGAAGATGGCGGCCTGGTCCTCGAACAGGCGGGGACCCGGCGTGTTGCAGCCCGTCTCGGAGAAGAAGATGGGGACGGGGAAGTCCTTAGCCTGCGACTCGAGGGCCGAGTAGCCGGAGCCGGAGTAGGAGGACGGGTCGCACCACTCATACGAGTTGAGCGCGAAGAAGTCGACGGAGTCGGATTCGTTGCCACAGGTGAGGTAGTTCTGGAGCATGGGGCGCAGCTCAGCAATATCGGCAGCAGAGTAGCCGATGGGGAACTTGCGGTACCCCTGGGCGTCGCGGTAGGCCTTCATGTCGCGGGCGGCAGCCTTGATGTAGGGGGCGGCCAGGGACTCGTCGGCCTTGGCAATGACCTCGTTGCCGACAAAGAAGCCCAGCAGATTTTCGTAGCTGGAGAAGGCGTCCA
Organism: Grosmannia serpens; assembly: GCA_029299595.1. Classification (NCBI taxonomy): domain Eukaryota; kingdom Fungi; phylum Ascomycota; class Sordariomycetes; order Ophiostomatales; family Ophiostomataceae; genus Grosmannia; species Grosmannia serpens. The sequence continues at coordinate 45,925 of JANSMH010000184.1, forward strand.
TCACCTCTGTAAAGCGGCTGTACTGTGTCTGGTTCCACATTGCGTCGGTCATGGTCTAGAAGGGGGGGGGGGGGGGGGGCCCTGTCAGCTTGAGACACATCGGCAGACAGTAGACGGAAGGGGAGCGCGTACGGGAGACAGGATGTATGTGCTGAAAGTGTCCAGGTCAATGAGAGTATAGATGCCGGCGTCAGCAAAGGCGCTCATGCAGCCGTCGTGGTCGGAAGAGGGGTCCACGTGGTAGACGCGAATGCTGTTGGCGCCAAGGGTCTTCATCATGGCGGCATCACGGGTGCACTGGTCCTCGTCGACCAGTGGGTCGTCTTCGGACAGCTGGTAGGCGACACCTGTGGCCGGTCAGCGTGGAACAAAAGGGAGGGGGGGAGGGAGGAGGGGAGAGAAACAACAGGGAAGAGACGTACCCTTTAGGAAGAACTGGGTGCCGTTGCTGAGGAAGAACTTGTTGCCCACAGCCGTGATTGTCGGCAGGCTGTCGGCAGCAGCGACAGAGGCAGCGCCCAGCACGGCGCTGGTGATGGCGGACGTAAGTCTCATGTTGGAGAGATGTTGTAGCTGATGTTGGCTGAAGAGAGCGTGAGGCGAAAAGAGAGCCGGGATGCAAAGACAGCAAGGAGACTGTTATTAAAAATGCAGGCGAGGACGAAGAGCCGCGGTCGTTGATGCCAACAGCTGCAAAAGGCAGGAGCCAAGCGAGCGTAGGGAAAGAGAGGCCGGAGCGAGCGAGGGCCTCTAGATGGGAGAAAAGTAAGGCGCAGGATAAAGGACGAGATGAAAGCAGTCGAGTCTCCAAGGAATGAAAGAAGCGAGAGGAATTGTGTGCTAAAAAAGACTGCACCTCCGCGATACGAACGACGGGACGGTGGTTCTTTAAAAACAAGGAGAAGGGGACCCCGAGGTTAAAAGTCGCACATGTACAGGTACCATATCACGGGCTCGAAGGCGGCGAACGCGTTGTACCAGTACGACACTAGGATGGAGGCACTCCGTAATAATGCAGGAGTCTGTTTGAAAGATCCGAGCTGGAGTGGGCTTGGCGCCGCCTGGAACATGCTAGCGGGCGCCGATTTGCTGGAGCGCATTGCCATTAGCGCAGGGTCGCGCCACATCCAGGCCCTTTCCTCCCAAGTACTCTCCGTACGATAATATCTTGGCCTGAATGCTCCCTGCTCGCACTATACGAGCAAGAAAGGGGATGTTTGGCAGGGAAGGAGCAAGGCGTGGTGTTGATATCTTACGATGTGCGTGCCTTGTGTCGCGCGAGAATCTGCATGTCTGTCTCGAGAGAGAGAGGAAGGAACGGGGAAACATATCGCCAGCAATGTTGTTCCGTGATTGCTGTAGCACTGCAGCTCGCACAGGAGACTCGAGCAATCTTATCCCGCGATGGTGATGTCGATCGATCCTTCCCGCGTTCCAGCGCCGACGCCGACGCCCCTGTTCCTCTGGACCACCACCGCAGTGTCTCAGCCGCGGGAATGCTGGTCGTTATTCGTTATTGCTTGGTACGAGTATGCCGGGCTGCAAGAATCTACGCCACAGACAAGCCACAGACAAGCCACAGACAAGCCACAAATGATGGGGTCCATGTGGTTCCTATTTTGTCCCTAGCTGCTGTGTCCATCCTTAATATCCAATAACCGAGCCAGAAGGGCCGCGATATGCCTCCGTCGTCTTGTGTCCGCCAACTCCATGTCGAAGGAATTCTCCGTGCTGCCTCCACCCTCCGCCTGGGTATTTTTAGGGGTTACATCTCGTGTCATCGTTGGAAACGCTGTATCTCCGGGTGGTGGCGTCAGTGGGCGCTTGTGCTCGTCAGAAACATGTTTGTGTCTGTGCATGTGTGCATGTGTGCATGTGCGCATGTGTGTTTGCGTGTTTGTGTGTTTGTGTGCTTGTGTGCTTGTGGGCTTGTGGTTGTTTGGTTGCACTCTCATTGCCCCTCATGCTCGTCGCTCAAGCTGCAGTCGTGTCAGTCAAGACGGTCAGGCTGGTCCGCGTTCCAGGACATGCTCACCTTGTCGCGGATCTGCAGATTGCGGATGGCCTGCAGACCATTGGCGAGGTCTATGCCGCCGCCACCGACGCCGCTGGCGCCGCTGCTGCTGCCGGCCCGGATGCTGCCGGCCGACCCGCTGCCGATGCTGCGGCCGCTCTGGCTGTTTGTGCGGCTGAGCTGGCGCGCGAGATGATGGCGGCCGTGGTGGCTGCTGCTGCTCATGCTGCTGTGGCGCGAGGCCGGCTTGGTCGCAAAGGTGTCGACGTCGGCCCCGAGGGGACAGCCACCGGCACTCCGCGGGGACACGGCGCCGCCGTTTGCGGCCGCCTCGGCCGACGAGGACGAGTGGGGATACGCATAGTTGGAGGTGGCGATCCGCAGCGACCCCAGACCCAGACGGCCGACGCCGTAGGCGTCCCAGGCATCGCCGGCGCCGTACTGGTGGACGCAGTGCGGCTCGGCGATGCCGCAGTGGTCGCGCAGGATCTGATACATACGGGCCTGGACGTCGAGGGCGGCCAGCCGGTCGCCCGGATGCGGCGCCAGCATGCGCTCGACCACGTGCAGCATGGGCGCCACGCCGGCCAGCGCCGGGTCGTCCTTTTTCTTGCCGGCGGCCTCGCGCGCCAGAGCCACCATCCAGCTCTCCACCTGGCCCAGGTTCTTGTGGAAGGACGAGTCCAGCACGGCGCCGCCGCGGCCGGGCATCTTGTGCTTGGCCGCCCGGTGCGTCGCAAACGACCGCGTCGGCTTCTTCAGCATGAAGCCCAGCAGCTCCAGGATGATGCAGCCCAGCGAGAAGATGTCCGCCGCCTGCGGGTTCAGCTGCGGATTCGACGGTGCCGCGCTGCTGCCGCCGCCGCGATAGGCATAGTCTGCCGCGGCTCCCTCGGACGACGACGAGGACGTTCCTGTGGCGCTGATGCTCCCCATCGTCATGCTTCTCGCGGCGCCTCCCCGTCCGAACACCGTCTCGCCCGTGAGCGTGCTCTTGCGGCTGCTTCCGCTGCTGCTGCCGCTGCCGGTGCCTCCACTGCCGCTGCCATGGCCACCCGACGGGCGGTACCACTGCTCGGGCGCGGCATAGTCGTACGACTCCTTGTCGAAAGAGGCCTTGTCGGACGCGGCACCGCCACCCATCTCGGCGCCAAAGTGGGTGAAGTCAGAGAAGAAGACGTGGTTGGCATTGTTGAAGAGCACGGTCGACGGCTTGATGTTGCCGTGCGAGAGGCCGCGGATGTGCAGGAAGCACAGGGTGTCGACGAGGCAGTGGATCCAGTTGAGCATCAGCTGGCGGCGGTCCTTCTTGGCCAGGCTCTTGACCGAGGCCGGCGTCGTGGCCAGCAGCGACTTGATGCTGCCGTCGCTGGTCGGCGTGAACAGCACGTAGCCGCAGCCCTGGTGCACGTACGAGCCCCAGTACGAGACCAGGTGGTCGTTTTGCAGGCTGCGGATGCTGTTGGCCTCGTACTGGAAGTCCTCGTACGAGAGGAAGCCCGACCCGAACGCCGACTCGGGCGACGGCGCCAGCGGGATCCGCCGCCGTGCAAACACCTGTCCGGGATAGTTGGGGAGCACCACGCGATCCCGGCCGCTGCCGCCACCGCTGCCGCCACCACCGACGCCGTCGCTGCTGCTGCTGCCGACGCCGCCCGAGCCGCCCGAGCCGGCGCCCGGACGGCGGTCGACGACGTCGAGCGGCACGACCTGCATGTCGTGGTAAAAGACGTGCTCGCCGCGCGCCAGCGGCGTCAGCATGTAGTGGAACTGGCGCTGGTAGAACTTGCGCTCAAAGCGCTCGTCGCGGGCTGACGTCAGCGCCAGCCGCTCGACCTGCTCCAGCTCGACCGGCAGGTCCTCGTCGTCCCACGAGTCGTCGATGATGCCAAAGATCTGGTCCGGCACGCCCAGGTCGACCAGGATCAGAAAGATCTTCTTGGCCTTGTCGTCGATCCACTCCCAGTAGGTGCCGTCCGTCAGGCCGTCGCCAAAGCCCAGCGGCCGGTCGAGCCGCGCAATCTCGTCGGCCAGCAGGTGCGAGCACACAAACTGTCGCGTGACAGTGCGCTCAATGGTGCTCGCATCCCACCACATTGTGTGCGAGTGAGCGAGTGGGTGGGCGTAGGTGTGAAGAGAGTGCGGGCGTGGGTGTGCGAGAGTGTGGGCGTAGGTGTGAGTGAGAGTGTAGCTCGTCTGTGTGCGTGCGCCTAATACGCTTAGGCGAGGCTGTCCAGACGAGCACGTTCCTTCGGTGCCAGTCTATGACGGCAGGGGCTTACACACGCCCATGTGCGAGAGAAGGAGGGCAGAGAGCTGCGGATGCGCCGGGAGCCAAAAGTACAAAGGTGGGATGGCAGAGTGAAGGAGTCGGGAAGAAGAAGAGGACTCGAAAGAGAGGGAAGGAACAGAAAGAAGGGAAAAGGTTATCTAGGTGGGAGACGCGGCCTCACGGATTGGGCAGAAAGGCCCAAGGCTCGACCAACCGTCGGGTGCTCGTTTATCGTGAGAGAGGCGTCTTACGTCCCCCCTCGGCAGGATACACACAAACGGTATCGCGCCTGGTCCCAGAGGACCTGCTCTCGCTTCCTAGCACGAACCGCTCCCCCTACGAGTACGTAGGCAGATACTTTTACACCCCACTCGCCGGACGAGCCAGGCAGTCCACTAATAGCGATGCTTGGATAAGCCAGCAGACAGGCAGAAGATACGGGCAATCTTTTGCCACGCACAGCCGCGGCGGAATCGGGCGAATGACAGGCACGAGTTGCTCGTACGGAGTATGCAAGAGGTCCCCCGTCCCTTTCCCATGCATATCTTACATGTATGGGGACAGACAACGAGACACATGTCCTTTGGAGGGCAAGCTGTGCCTGTCGTTTCCACAAAGGCAATACTCCGTAAGCACACGCGAGCATCGGATGGGGGGGTGGGGTTGAAGGAGGCCCCGTCAAAGTAGCATCCTGGCCAGAGATATTTCCGCCCAGGTCTCGAGGTGCTCCGTATATGGCGTCTTATTGGGTACGAGCAAGATACATGCGCGTAGGAGGGAGCGGTGCCACGGCGTGTGGCCAGTAACCTTGCTCGTTGCTATCTCGTCACCCCGGATAGTGTGGAGAGCCGACTGAGAGCTCTCGAGACCAGACACATGGCAGACGGCCCGCGAGGGGGGGGGGGGGGGGGGGGGGGGGGTCAGCTTCATCCGCTGCCTGGTCCGAGATCGGAAGAGCACCCGTTTGAACTCC